>VWZY01008280.1:334954-367989 GCA_013399075.1 Chloroceryle aenea
GTTTTAAGAAAACCACAAAGCAGGTCAAAGAGGGGATTCTGTCAGTTCAGATTCCTGACGAGTTAGCTGCTTGCTTTTAAACACGTCACTCAGCTGCTTTTCTTGTAGATCAACTACATCTTTGTAACACTGAGAAAGCAATGCCTCATTGAAATGGGTGCTTCATCTCTACTGGGAGAATACAGAAAAGATGGAGGGATGAGCGTAGAAGCACAAACTGGAAGGGAGGTGTGGTCCAGGAAGGCAGGAATGCAGGTCTGCTGCTGCAGTGTTTCTCATCCCTCTGCCTTGTGTACATGCTGCCTTGTGTATACGCTACCCTCTTATTTGAGGAGATAATCTGAACACTTGTCTTCATAATAAAAGTTTAAAAAAAAAAAAATTAGGATTTGAAGAGACCTTTCTGGCAGAAGCTACCCATGTCTCAGACTGGTTTATACACTAATTGCTGGAAGCTAATGCTGTGGAATGAGGTCTTTCCACAGCAGCTATTTTTATTGACTTTTTTTTTAAGCTACTTGGCACTGTGAACTCCTGAAGATACTTTCACTTAAAGGAATTTTTGTTTTGATTCCTAAGAGCAGCAAAAAAACCCACCCGTGGACTATGTCACAATTCATGGTATAAAAGATATTTGAAATCAAAACACTGCTAGGTCTGGCTGTAATAAACCAGGGAAATTGTTGGACTTCAGCTTTCTGTAGCATGTCTCTGCTTCTCAGAGTGCAAATAAATCTGCAAAGCGCTCCTTTTCTTTTTTGTTTACCTGCTGATGTTGCAGAGACAGCACATTATTGGAAATTCTTGAGTGCAACAGCCAAATATGTAAGTGTGCATTTTCTGAGTCTCATTACCTGTTGTTAATGCTCTTTTTGAGTGACTCCTAGATGAAAACTAAAGACTCACATTGCTCTCTTTTGCTCTAAATTTGGAGCTGGATCAGAATATTAACTACTTTGGAGTTCAGGTGTACAGAGATGAAAGGTTTTGATTCAGACTACTAATAGTGTTATTAATTTAGCTTGAAGCTAATGGTATAATTATTAATGTGAACTCTGAATTTGCTAGCTGTTTGCCTCACTTAAATTTCTGACTCAACCCTGACAATTTTGCACAGGTTTATCAGAGTCCTTGACATGGAGATGCTGAGATGCTCCTGGGTACAGGATCTACTGAGAAAAGATGTTGTGCACCTCAGCTGTTAATTCAGTTATTGTGCCTGGAAAAACCTTTTCTATTTTGGGAAAGGAAAACATTCCTGTTTGGGTTGTTGGCCCATTTGTGTGTGGCAATGCTGTTTTACTGTAGTTGCCAGAGATATTAGAGCTGGCTGACATCTCCTTTTTAATCTCCTCTCTACCTCCTTGGAGGTTATTAGGCACGAGGATTGTTTGGTGATCTTTGGTAAATGACTGGTGGTACAGATTCTCAAACTTCATCTTCCTTTTTGGGAAGCCTGATGGCAATGACCTTGTAAATAAAGGTCAAGAAGATTCCTTAAAATTCTCTCTGGGTGGCCCTGCTCATGCAACACTGCTTCATCCTTTCAAATGCGTCCCTTTGCCCTTGAGCTCCAGCTAGCCAAGCTGTGAGATGCCTCAGTGTCCACTCCAGTTAATGGAATCTCTCAGGGAGTGAGGAATCAGAGCTCTTTTTACTGCTGATACCTCAGATCTCCTGAAAGATGAGAGTCTTCAGTGTGATGTAAAGGATCTTCCTGCCTATGCCTCTTTCCCAGGGTAACCGTCCAGTGCACGCTTTCCTCTCCCTTCCACCACTGTGCTGATGCTGCAGGCATGAGGGTAGCTTTGCTCCCCTTTGGGCCCCAGAGTATGGATCATTTTTGCCAGATGAAACCACTGGATAGGTGTATTTGGTTTGTGTGGCAAGGGTTTGGTAGCAGGGGTGGCTTCTGTGAGAAGCTGCTAGAAGCTTTCTGGACGTCTGATAGAGCCAATGCCAGGTGGCTCCNTTCTGCTGGTCTGGGAGAAGAGGTAGAGAAATCAGGAGTGAAGTTGAGCCTGGGAAGAAGGGAGCAGTGTGGGGAACGTGTTTTAAGATTTGGGCTTATTTCTTANCAATAGTGGTAGCACCTCTGGGCTAACATATATAAGAAGGAAGGAAGGGGGTGAAAACTTGTACATCTGCAGCTGGAGAGAAGAGTGAGAATGTGGGAAAGGAACAACTCTGCAGACACCAAGGTCAGGGAAGAAGGATGGGGAGCAGGTGCTCCAGGCACCAGAGCAGAGATGTCCTTGCAGTCCATGGTGAAGACCATGGTGAGGCAGGCTGACTGCTGCAGCTCATGGAGGTTCACAGTGGAGCAGATACCCACCTGCAGCCAGTGGAGTCTGTGACCTGTGGGAGGCCTGTGCTGGAGCAGGTTGTGCTGGCAGGACTTGTGCCTCTCTAGGGGACCTGCACTAGAGCAGGTTGCAAAGAACTGCAGCCCATAGGGAGGACTCACATTGGAGAAATTTGTGGATGACTGTCTCCTGTGGAGATTGACTCCGTGCTGAAGCAGGGGAAGGGTGTGAGGAGAAAAGAGCAGCAGAAACAGTGTGTTCTGGACTGACTGCAACCCCCATTCCCCACCCCCTTCTGCTGGTCTGGGAGAAGAGGTAGAGAAATCAGGAGTGAAGTTGAGCCTGGGAAGAAGGGAGCAGTGTGGGGAACGTGTTTTAAGATTTGGGCTTATTTCTTATTATCCTACTCTGATTTGATTGGCAGTAAATTAAATTAATTTCCCCACGTTGAGTCTGTTCTGCTAATTGGTGAGTTCTGTCTCCCTGTCCTTATCTTGACCCACAAGCCTTTTGTTATATTTTTCTCTGCCCGTCCAGTTGAGGAGGGGGAAGTGATAGACCAGCTTGGGTGGTCACCTGGCATCCAGCCATGGTCAACCCACCACAGCTCATTCTTGCCAGATAAAAGCATGGTGTAGGGAACCCTGCTTTCCAGTAATGGGAGTTTGTTCTTCCACGTGTCTTCCTTTTGTTTTACCCAGGAATTTGAGAAAAATACCCTCAGAATGTGCAGGGTCTGAGGGTGTAACATTCATTATTTCCTTGGCAAATCCACAATTTCCAAACAGTCCTTGTAAAAGAAGATCCATATCAATATAACTGTTACATGTATTCAAAAAGTAACCTTATATTATTGAAGATTGATGAAAAAAATAATAAAAACAGTTGAGAATTTGCCTTGTTCAGGCAAAACTTCTGTCTTCCACATTAGGAGCAGAATCAGAATTATAAATATTTGTCCTTTTTTTGCCACTTTTCCAGCAGTTTGGCCAGATGGGATGGTTTGTCACATACAAAGATGCCCTATATCTTAGCAAACTGTGTTTTGAGGAGCAGTGAAAGAGAAGGAAAATAACTCCTTTTATGTTTGAGCAGTACAGGCTCTCACAACTTCTAATGAAATAGATATTGGCTTTTCATTTTCCTCAAAGTGACCTCCTGCAGCTCAGCGACCCACAGGTCCCATCTGCTAACAGAAAACCATGATAACTGAAGGGATGGATACACATCACAGTGATCACTGTTCTTGGAGGTTCTACTAAACCAATTTTGGACCTATGCCATAGTCTACAAAAGAAGTCATTCTTCTTTCTCCAAAGTCTTTCCAGCATGTTGCCGTGCTCTTAGGAAATGGGTTGGAATCCCGCAGAGTGTTTTTCCAGGTGATTCTTTCTCTGAACCAGTGAGCTCCATCGTTCATTGGTTTTAGTAAATAGTAATAAAAATGGTAGCTGGGGAGGAGTGTGCTCATGTTTCCCTACAGTTCTCACAGAATTAGAAGCTTTGAAATCCAAACTGAAAATCTGCTCATCCCCTGCCTCACACGCATTCTCCAGTTTCTGTTCTGAGTTCCTCAGAGCTTGCAAATGAAAGCTGAATTCTTTCTGACTTGTGGAAAACATAGCAGAAGCTAAAAGCAAAGTTACTCAAAATGGGGGAAAAGAGAAATTTATGTTCATTCCTCTTTCCCCAAATATCTACACCATTTGGGTGCATTCTTTGGATTTGTACCTTTTTAGTAATTTGGGGGTCTTTTTCCAATTTGTTTTCCAATTTCAGGGTCCTTTGGATCCTTTGGGATCTCCCTGATTAGGGGAAGGTTTTCAGGGACAACCACAGTTCTCTGCATCACCTACTGTTAAAGATTCTCTTTGCAGAATAATTTGTCTCTAGACCCAGAATTTCAAGTAACAAAACTTTGTCTGAATGACATGAGGTGTTAGTTTCATTCAGTACATATAGACATATAGATTATATGATATAGATATAGATTATATGATCCTGCTCTGGCAGGGGAGGTGGACTTGAAGATCTCCAAGGTTGCTTCCAACCCCTGACACCCTGTGATATTGAAGAACTAACCCTGTGTTAGTGAAGAACTCTGCAAAACCAGCACAGAAGCTAAACTGGTGAGATTATTCCTTTGCTGGAGACTTTCTTTTACATCCTTTTTGGGAATCATTCTTGGTTTAGTTCCTGATTATTCCAATTTCAGGCAAAATTTGGTATTCTTTAACTTCAGCTGCAATGAATGTAAGGAATTAAGTAACATAAAGCTAAAGTCATATTGAGGGCTAAAGAATAGTGATGGGGAATGGCTGAAAAATTGAAGGCTCCTGTGTGCAGGTACAGCAGAGGATTGTGCAGTGAACGAGGAAAACACCCACCACTTTCATGTCAGCATGTTGCTACTGCCAATTCTTAAAAGTATTTATAATAGTGTGAAGTCAATTTGAAGCTCTCTTTGTGCTTGTAGATTATCACTGTTCTACTTCTTTCTGCATGCTTCTTGAAGAATTGACTGTTACTTAAGGTCATTGGTCTTAGGTCATTTGTCTTGCTTGAGTAGAAAGACATAAAGCCATGGGTACTTAAATTAAAATTTATATAGCAGTGGGGCAGAGCTCTGGTAGCATTCCAACGTGGTGTCACTTTATGGCAGTTCTCCTGTAGGAAGTGTTCTCTTGGATGCTCTGTGTTTCCAGCACATAACTTCTGGAGTCTTGTATTTCTTGTAAGCAACAAGATGCTTTTTGTTCAGTGGGTTTCTTTTAAATGCTTGCTTGCTGCCATCCCACTTTCTTTGTCACCTGTCGAGTCCCTGAGAGACTAGGGAGGGGCTGTATGTTATCCACACTTTAATTAGCATGCAGCTTTTTGTAATGATTTTTTTTTTCTGCTTTGTTTCTGTGTTCATTGTTACTGCCAATGTTACTACTTCTAGGATATGCAGCGAAATCCCATTCAGTTGTCTGTAAAATGTATGAATCAGAAAAGTATGTTTGAGATGGGGAAGGGATGTGGAAGGCAATGATGAAAAAGGGAGGAATCCAAAAAGAGAAATAGCTTTGCAATTCAGATGTTCTTGATGGGAGAGTGATAAAGATGATTCTGATGATATCATGCAGGTCGGGGAGCAAGAGACAGGATGAAGACAAAACTCTGAGAAATAGAAAAAAATTATGTGGTCAAATGCTCTGTTGGGCTTCTTTATTCTGAGTCTGCCAAGGGCTTAAAACTAATGCAAACTGAAGTCAGAGGGAGTGTGTCAGCTCTCAGGACCAGAGCGTAGCTTTGAGTAAGCCACACACATTACATGTGTGTAATGTGATTAAGCCATTGGAAATACATTTGCCATGCTGAACGTCTTGGATTCCTTGCTCCAGCCTGGGCTTCCTACCCATTTGTGTGTGTGTGTGTGTTTCCATGACTTTCAATTTAAAAGAAAAGTTTTTCACAGCAGGAAACTGTTCCTCGATACACTTCCATAGCACCTAACTCAGTAGGGCATGTGTTGATAGCAGCCCTGTCATTCTTACCACGTCAGCTGGTCATAGCAGGCTTCCTCCAACTGCTACTTCCTCGTTAACTTAAGATCAGGTGAGAATGAGCTGTAGTTGCAGTGCATCTCATTTCACTTTGTCTGCTTTTTTATTTCTTTAAGCCTGGTATTTGAGAAGTGCATGGGAATTTAGTTCTGGATTTAACTTTTGTTTACAGTTTGCTTTGAAGGTGGGGGCAGCATATGAAACTGAGAGGTATGGAGAATGGAGGAAGTGGAGATCTGAGATAATCTGACAGTGTTTGGCATGAGAGAGGGGGTGGCAGGGAGTAAATGAAAAAAAAAGGAAAACAAAACCAAACCAACAAAATTAATGAAGAATGCTTGTAGTTCTGAGTAATTTCAGTCAAAGAATTGATAAGTAAACAAGACAGAAGAGAGCAGGGAGAAAGAATTACCCATTTTTGTACAGAGAGATTAATTACTCTTATTTAAGAGTCTGGTTTAGAGGTGCAAAATACACTTCTCCTGAAATCCTGGCCCTGGCATGACCCAGCAAGGCTCTTTGTCCTGCCCGTGGGATGCAGGCAGGTGTGTTGCAAGTACAGCCTCTGACTTCTGGGTGCCACAAATGGACAAAAAGTCGTTTTAATCTGCTGAAGTAAATGGACATGGAGTTGAACCGAGTATAGAAGTTAAGGTACAATACATCACTTTTCACTCATATGAGGCATACATTAAAGGTGAGGCTATTTATGGCTTTGTTTTGACCGAGAGAAGAGATTGTAAGAATCTAATGATAATTACAGGAACAAAAGAATCTGGAATCTTTGGTGTTTGATCCTTGTGCAACAGATAATAGAATGATAACACTGTTATGAAACAACACTGCAGTAATATGTCAAGCTGGTTTTTTTTATTTAATTGAAGATAACTGTAAGGCAAAATATCTGAAATTAGATGACATGCATTATGACATACCATTTAGCCACGGAGATGTAAGCTAGGATCAAAGCTTGTTTGGAAAATTGAGGTCCTTGGGAGCAGGAAGAAAAGCAGGGTTTCTGACAAACAGTATCAGAATTCTTCTGGGTTCCTTAGAGCAGGTCTAAGTTTGCCATAGAGGGTTCCAGCACTTCATTACGTTGCAAGACATGTACTGAAGTCTGTGTGTCAGAAGAACAGGTTATAATTTTTAGCCTTTTCTGGTCGCTGTCATTTGAGGTCAACCTATCATTAGAAAGTCAGACTTGTGCTGTCGGTAATGTGCTGTCTCTTTGACCTCATGTTACAATTAGCTACTCAGTTCAGGATATGATAAGAGCTTTGGCAAAACAAGATAGAAGTTAGCGTTTACTTCGCCTTTGTTACTACCCTGGTTTATGTTTAGTAGGTTTTTGGTTTTTTAGAAGTTAGAATCACTCTGCTTTTAGGAAAGCTGTTTTCACCATTGCACAAACATTTTCCCTGTAGATAAGCAAAATACACTTAGGACAGGGGTGGGAAGGAGTTGTGTTTCTGCACTCCTGGTGATGCTGGGGTGGTCTGGGGAGGTGGCAGATGCTTGTGCTCACAGCAAGAGTCCTTCCCTCCCTGCTCAAACTTCTGCAGGCCAGTTACAGACATTTAACCTTAGTTACCCAGTATGAAGGACGATTCAGGCAATTCTCTTTCACATTCCACTAGTGTCTATTGCTTCTGCCAAAACAGAAGTTCTAGCTGCCACAGGGGTATGTTTTGTTTTGGTTTTTTCCCTCATCTTTCACTTTTTCAATTCCTTATTAGGCATTCTGTGCTATTTTCCTCCTCCTGCAAGGCTTTCACCTGTTAGATTACATTGTTACAAGTTTCTTTTGTCTTCTTGGTTGAGTTGTTTTGGGGTTTGTTTATTTTTCCTTTCTACTCACAGTTCTAGATATTTTCAGATTTAACTTGGGATTCTCTGTAAATTTACAGGTTCTTTCCTCATCAGACTCTGGAGTAACAAAGCTAACTTTGAGAATGAAAATCCTGTGGATCATATTTATTTTTCAGTACTTCCTCCAAACAGTATTACATCTTTGTCACCCCTAACACTGGCATCTCCAAGCATGCCACCTTCTGTTTTCTGCTCTCAGAACTAAACACTTGCAGAAAACACTGACAAAATGTTCTATGCTTAGGAATCCAGCTGGGACTTGCCTCCTCATTTAGCATTTCAGGTTAAAATTAGACCCCTTCTTACAAGTTTGAGAAGGTCTTTGGCTAATTCCAAACAGCCAGATGATCTGCTTGGGAAATAAAAATTCTGAAAACCAAACCAAACCAACAACCTGGTAGCAGAATCTTAATCCCATAAAGCTCTGAGTGATGTTCTTAAAAGAGATTTGAAACTATTAAGTTGCAGTGCTCTAGTGAATTGAAGTGTTGGACTGTAATGCATACTAGCAAAGGCAGTGTGATGTGTTAAGGGCTCTACCAGCTTCCACATTTACCTGGATCAAGAATTACTGTATCACCCACTCAAAGGACATCTGCAGCCAGGTCCAGACTTACTTATAGTCAATGGAAGGGGGTTTATTTATCCTTTCTGGAGAAAGCTCTGCAACACCAAATGTCTCAAACATTGTTTTCTAAATTCTCCCTCTCTGTTAAGGAGCTGCCCAAAATACTTGGATCCTCCAGCTTATTTTTAAAATCTGAACTACAAATAATTCATGCAGTATGAAGCTGTCTGAAGAAGCACTACCACTTCTTGGCATTCTGTGTTGTTTCAAATTGTCTGCCTCTTTGTGCTTTAGCACAGAATTGATTGTCTAATTGGTTATATGATAATCATTGAGACATATTAACTTGTTTAATTCTTCCCCAACATATTAAATTGCTAAGCAATTAACATGATATGAGGCTTTCCATAATCTTCACAATATCTACAGTTGCATGAGGATAAATGTATTTGTGTCTAAAATCACAAAGGAAAAAAACTTTCATGATGCTGAATTTTGTGTAAATTTTATTATTCAATATGTTTCATGTTCTTCTTTTCTTTCCCTTCTTAGGTATTACATAGAAATGGCTTTATGGATCTGGACACTGAGCATTTTGAGCTGGTTTTGCATCACCTTATCCAGAAATGAGGAACTGAAATTTTTTCAGAGTGCTACGGAGCTAAATCATCTAACAGTGGATAATGACACTGGGATAATCTATTTGGGAGTGGTAAATGCTCTGTATCAGCTTACAGAAAACCTGGATGTAATAAGGTCTGTAAAAACAGGTCCAAGAAACGACAACAAGAAGTGCACACCGCCCATTGATGAAAATCAATGTAAAGAAGCAGTACTGACTGACAATTACAACAAGTTACTGTTGCTGAACAAGGCAGATAAAACAATCGTGGTGTGTGGAAGCCTTTTTAAGGGAATCTGTGCCATCAGAGATCTAAAAAACATTAGCAATGAGAAGTATTATGTAGACAGTAGCGGAGAGAAGTCTTTTGTAGCAAGCAATGATGAGAATGTATCAACTGTGGGATTGATCACTTCCTTGAATAATGACCGAGTGCTGTTTGTTGGGAAAGGGAATGGACCGAACGACAACGGGATAATCATCAGCACTCGGCAGCTCTACGAAAGGGACGGGAAAGACATTTTTGAAATGTATACAGACTCAGCAGCTGTGAAGTCAGCATATCACTCATCAAGCACACAACAATTCGTGGCAGTCTTTGAGGATAAAAATTATGTTTATTTCATTTTTAATCAGCAAGAGAAACAGCCTGTCAATAACCGCACACTGATCGCGCGTCTGTGCAAAGATGATGCCCATTATTATTCCTACTTTGAAATGGACTTGGGCTGCAAAGATGACGATGGTGCCTATGACCACTGTCATTCTGCTTACGTCACCACCCCAGGAGAAGAGTTGGCTGAGAGCATGGCTCACCAGAGACAAACTACGGAGCCTCTCTCAGATGACAAAGTTCTTCTCGCGCTCTTCAGCAAAGTAAACAAAGATAATGGCTCTCTAAAATCAGCCATGTGTGTATTTTCCTTGCAGCACATCAATGAAAAGATGGAACAAAACAGGAATGATTGCTACACTAAAAAGAATACCAGCTCATTTTACAAACTTTTTGCATCAGAAAACCCGTGTGCAGCACATGGACTGGTAATATCAGTATCACACTTAGAATCTGTGTTAGAATTAGTGGAAAATATACAACTGCATGTTTTGGGGTGGCTTTGAGCTAAACTATAGTGAGATCAGATGACTGAGAACTCAATGGCAGGATTCACTGTAGAAATGGAATGTGGTTGGGGGAGGTTGTGGAACTGGTCAAGCAAGAAGTGGCAACATAGTAATAAGTTTGATCCTTTTTAAAAAAACTTTGGATGTCTTCTGAAATATGAATTTTGGGTTCATAAATGTATTTCTTCTAAAGGGTTCCTTCTGGTATGGAAATTACTGGGTTATGCCCCTGATCAGCTTTCAGTAGACAATTCTGGTCTCAGCAACCATATTTATAATGGTTTTAAGTGGTATTAAGAATCTTAGAGGTGATATCTGAAGTTCAGTGTTGCTTCTCACTTGGATTTCAGTTTTCAGATTACTGGAAATACTCATGTTTCTTATATTCAGGATTATTCATATTTTGCTCTGGCTCAGTATAATTCCATGGCTACCTTCTTTTTATGGCTTGTCATTATCTTGGCTGTAAGGTATTGGAGGGGACTGTTAAGCTTCTACAGATACTGTTCAATTTATGACTGTGTCTCTCAGAGGCAGTTTTCAGCACCTCTCCTGACTTCATGATGGTTTTGTCCAAGCCACCCTATTCCCAAGCCCTGCTTGTGCATGACATTTGTTACTGCAGCCAACCCTCAACGGGGTTGAGAAACTGAATCATCTTAAAAATAACTCAGCCAACTTTTAGGAGGATGTCTTAATTACCCAACTTAAGCAAGGTACACACTTGCATAAGCAGCTGTTTGAGCACAGTTTGAGAAGTGGTGTGCTACAGACAGGGGCAGGAGTGAACAGCTGAAGAGATGAGGCATGGGAATAACTTATGTTAGTATTGAACCATAATTCTTCATCTCATGAAACCACAGCCCCCTTCCACACAATAGCTCTCAAGCACTGATAAGAAGCCTAAAGAACACTTTTTGCCTCCAAACACCAGTTTTACTCACTGCTGCACCCTGCATCTGGGGTGAATGTCAAACATAGAAATCCTGAATGTGACAAGTCACGCAGCCATAGCTTCTGGCAAAAAGGAGGTGTGGATTTCAGATCAGAAAGACAGTCTTGTTACCAAATATAGCAGGAAAAGCAAGGTGTGAATGAACTTCCTTCTGGTGGCACTCCCTGCAGCTCAGGATTAAAGTGTAGTGAAGAGAGAATGTGTTGAAGTTCACAAGACTGTTGCCAGTAGGTTGCTTTTCTATGGATATCGCAAATTAAGAAACAAAACAACCTTAAAATAGTCTTCAAGAGAAAATTGGTCAACCCAATCTATACGACATGTTCATTTTAACTGAACAGACTAGTTACTTTATAAACTGTGTTGCTCTAATGAAATGGGAACAAAAAATTTTCTCTCCCCACATCTCCTGGAAAGTGAAAGCATTGAAGCAGTTTGCAATTAGCAGGCTGTTTTCTGATTGCTGCCTGTTGGCTGAGGGAGAATGGCCAGACAATCCATTTCTCTCTTTTTCTACTCTTCTATGTCTGAGGGGTATTATACTGTCTGGTAATAGGGTTGCACTTCATTCTTAGCTAGAAATTAGTGATCTGAATGTTTAACATCACTCTGTATTGCTATTCCTTATTAGAATGCAAGCAAAAATTTCCCCTGTGGCTCTGAACACTTGCCATACCTTTTGGGAAGTCGGAATGGTGTTGTAGAGAAGCCAGTCCTGCAAAAAGAAGGAATGAATCTCACAGCTGTGACAGTGGCTGTGGAGAACGGGCACACCGTGGCCTTTCTGGGAACGTCGGATGGTAAAATTCTGAAGGTAACAAACTGGACTTCAAAGACTGGAAGGTGTTTAAAAGGTCGCAGACTGTAGTGCTAGCTTAGTTCTCCTCTAAAAGTAAATAGGATTTATAAGATCATATACCAGAGGCAAATTCTCTTGGAACATGATATTTTTAATTTCAAAGAAAAAACCACATTATTTCTGATGTACCTCAGCTATCCAATACACAGATTGAATTAGCATCGCCTGAATGACACTTTTCCCAAAGGATTAGATACCTACTGAGAGCTCCATATAAACAGCCTTAGGTAATCTCACAGCTGCTCTAGCCTTATCTCTCTATTCAAGCCCAAACTAGCTTAAGAGCAACTTTTCATTCTGTAATTATTCTGGCCATTTAGTGAATAGAGATGGCAATACAAAGCCCATGCTGGAGCTCTGCTAAACTCTTGACTGTGTGGTGTGGGGCTCAAGGTTTCATGTGTTTGTGGTGTTAAATGCTAATACTGCAGTGCCAAACACGTACTTCTGCTTGAGGGGGAGCGATGGCCATGTGCCACTACACAGTTTGAAATTTGAAGCTGAAACTGTTGGGTACCATAAAGGAAGACAAGAAATTTGAACACCATCAAGTTCAAAGGCTCTGAGATTAGAATTTTAATTTTACAACACTAAAATGAATTAATATTTACCAAAAAAACAGAGATACAAATATTAGCTGTTGTGAGCAGTGAGCAATTTATTTTCATTACTTTTATGCTGTGCTTGCTGCTTTTGATGACATATATCTCAAACTGAAATATTTTCTCTAGTGTGAATTTGTGAGCTTGAGTAAACACAGGATTTTCATTAATCGTAGAATCATAGAACTATTTAGGTTGGAAACAACCTTTAAGATCATCAAGTCCAACCATAAACCTAACACTGCCAAGTCCTGCCACTAAACCACGTTCCTCAGCACCTCATCTACACGTCTTTTAAATACCTCCAGGGATGGTGACTCCACACTTCCTGGGCAGCCTTTACAACCAGTGCTTTACAACCCGTTCTGTGAATAAATTTTTCTTAATATCCAATCTAAACCTCCCCTGGTGCAACTTGAGGCCATTTCCTCTTACTCTATCACTTAGTACTTGGGAAAAGAGACCAACATCCACCTCCTTACAACCTCCTNACCAGTACTGAGCCCCAGCCATCCAGGTGGTTTTTCACCCAGTGACGCATATGCCCATCCAAGCCATAAGCAGCCAGGTTCTCCAGCAGAATGCTGTGGGAAACAGTGTCAAAAGCTTTACTAAAGTTTACGTAGACAACATTCACAGCCTTTTCCTCATCCTTTAAGTGGGTCACCTTGTCGTAGAAGGAGATCAGGTTAGGCAAACAGCAGCACCTGCCTTTCATAAAGCCATACTGACTGGACATGATCATCTGGTTATCCTGTACATGCCATGATGACACTCCAGTTGATTTGCTCCATAACCATCCCTGGCACCATGGTCAGACTGAAGGCCTGTAATTCCCTGGATCCTCCCTCCGGCCCTTCTTGTAGATGGGTGTCACTTTAGATAACCTCCAGTCCACTGGGACCTCCCCAGTTAGCCAGAACTGCTGGTAAATGATGGCAAGTATCTTGGCAAGCACTTGCACAACCTCCTTCAGTACACTTCAGTGGCTCTTATTGAACCCGATAGACTTGTGTGTGTCTAAGAGGTGTAGCAGGTCACTAACCATTTCACCTTGGGTTACTGGGGTTTCATTCTGCTCCCTGTCCCTGTCTTCCAGCTCAAGGGGCTGAGTATCTAGAGAACAACCGGTCATACTATTAAAGAATAGGGCAAAGAAGGCATTTTGCTCATCCTTGGTTACTGTGTTTCCCCCACCATCCAATAAAGGATGGAGATTCTCCATAGCCCTCCTTTTGTTGCTAATGTATTTATAGAAACATTTTTGTCTTTTTTTCAGTAGCCAGATAACAATGATAACTGGGGGGAAAAAAAAAAAGCAAAGTTAACCACCTTCCTTATCCCTTGAAACAGGTGTTCCTGTCATCTACTGCAGCCGAGTACAGTTCTCTTACCATTGAACTGAACAAACCCATAAAGAATGACCTGGTCCTTGACCAAACCCAAGAAAATTTGTACGTGATGACCACAGACAAGGTAATGTGTCCTGCTTGCATTAAGAACCAGGTCTGCTTTCACTTTTCCTGCAGCTTTACCTGAGACTTACACATTTCTCAGTTGTTCCTGGAAGTCACCCTGTTTGGTGGGGCTCCCCTGCTCTGTGTCTGAAGACCTTTCTGCAGTCTAAGATGACAGACTTGTCTATTGTGACTTGGAGCACTGTTATATTCTTGATGCTTAGCAAGTGGGAATGGGAAATGAGATCACCTCTAAAGGTCTCTTATGGGGTCTGTGAGAAGGAAGAAGTTGAGATGTTTGGCACCAGCACTCCATGGGGTCAGGTAGCCCTAGTGCTCAGTGTGGTGTCTGTGCAGACACCAGTCTTTTTCAAAAGTACTTCAGGATTTAGGGTGCTGGTGGCTGATATAATAGCATTTACACCTCAGTAAAGCCACCAGGAGTCTTCACAGATCTTGCTGAAAAAAAATAAGCAGCAATGGAGAGACTTGCAACTTGGGAAAACACTTTTGTTCGAGCTCCTTCCAAATGAGTGCAGCAGGAAAGGTTAGACTTTGCTATGAAAGGCAAAGGAAGCTTCTCTGTGCTGACAGGTGAGGCACAGGGGAGGTTCATAGAGAAGAAAAAGAGACAAGCAGGACATGAGAGGGATGCCAGATTTCTCCTTCACCTCCATCTGTAATGCTTTCCTGACACTGATCTTTGTGGTGTCTGGAGCTTCCAGACCCAAACGCATGGTTCAGCAGCTCTTCAGGACAGGGTGGGTGACAGGCTGTGACCATCTCCAACACTGACAGTGACACTTGGAGTGGGATGTTGGAAATGCTCCAGCAGCAGTAACACAGAGAGGATTAGGGGGACTGTGAAAGGAGAGTGTTTGAGGAATACAGCATGAGAAGAATGTTCTTTGTCTGTTTTATAAAAGGATTAATATAAATTCCTGCTGCAGGAATGTTGTAGTCTAGCTGAAGGTTTTCAATCCACATTGGAAAAAGTGCCAGATAAATGACTGATAAAACATTTAATATTATGACTGTGAGACAAAGGTTACTTCTATTCATTTTTCTGAGTATTTTTGATGCTTCTCATTTGACTTCTCTTCAGCTTTGGAACAGAACTCCAAACTTGAACGTGGCCCACAAAAGCCTGTCACCCCATTCAACAAGCTGGCATATTGCTTAAAAGCCCTGAGGTCCCAAACAGGCTATGGCAAGAGCTCCTTGAGCACCATAAGGGGTGGCAGCAACCTTGAAGAAAGACAAGTTTTCTGGTTGCAGTCCGCTTGAACTGGTAGAATTTAGGAGGGTCACAGACAAATTTTTCAGAGAAAATTTGCAAAAAAAAAGAATTCCATCTCTACAAAATGTTTAAATTAAGAAAGTAGCAAATTTCTGCTAAAGAAAGGATTTCAATTTAATCTTTTTCAAACAGCTCTCATAGACGCTGCTGTTTCTGAATAATGCAAATAATAATTTTCTTTTACAAACCCTGTTCATCTTAAGTATGAATAACTAAAGTTGGGAGCTCTGTAATGGTATTACATTACTGTCATCTCCACAAGCTCATTACAATGAGCAGTCCCACCCACTTTTAGCAGCAGATAGACAGGCAGAGAATGGAGGTCTTCAGAGCTGGGAGAAATGAAGCGACGTGAGAGGAGCGGAAGAAATGCTGAAAGATACAATTCTGGGTTAAGCATAGCTGGGAGTTGTGGGAATACTGATATCAGAACCCTGCCCTGGGGTTTAGGATGGTTTAGAGTTGTTTAAAATAAGGTAAGCAATCAAGGATAGACTAGCTGTGCTGATAGGCACGCTTACTGCTATGCTACCTGGCAGATGCAGCCTGCCTCAGCATTTGGAAATTAATTGCTTGGGCCCTGTAAGCTCTTGAGCAAAGTGAAAGTGATGATGTGGTGGGTGATAACTTGAAGCAACCTTTAAGAAGAAAACAGATTTAGAGAAATTTAGAGGAAAGAATGATAAAGAGGTTAAGAGCCATAGAGAGATAAAAGCTTTTGCTTTTCTGTTTCTTGTTTCACTTCTACAACTTCTCCTCCCACCTTCTGCTGCTGTGTCAATAGCGGTGGATGGATTGGAGCAAATGCTTTCAAAAGTCAGCCCCCTTCTTTCCACTCTGCTCCCAGAACTGGGGCAGAGAGCAGGAAGCTTCCAGCTTCTTGGGTAACTTGGAAGGAGCATGCCACCCCTGTTCTGGTTTGTTACAAGTGAACATCACTGGGAGGATCCCAAATTCCTTATGGTATGTACCATACTGTGAGGAAAGCAGAAAGCCTGGGACAGTTACTTACCATGATCACTAGAATCATAGAATGGTTTGGGCCGGAAGGGACCTCTAAAGGTCTGAGGTCGGACCGCCCTGCAGTGAGCCTGACCCCCTACAGAGAGCAGGGACATCCTCAACTAGAGCAGGTTGCTCAGAGCCTCCTCAGGCCTCACCATGAATGTCTCCAGGGATGGGGCTTCAACTACCTTCCTGGGCAACCTGTTCCAGTGTTCTGCCACACATTTCTAACATCCAATCTGAATTTGCTCTTCTCTAGTTTAAAACAATTGCCCCTTGTCCTGTCACTACAGGCCTTTGTAAACAGGCCCATTCCCGCCTTCTTGTAGGTCCCCCCCCTTTTAGCTTTTAGCACTTTCTTTGATTAAGAGTGACAGTTAGAAAAACTCTGCAATTGGTTTCTCTGCATTGAAACTGTCTGTAAACAGAGTCACATTTTATTTATTTAAATCCATTAAATTTACATAAAACTTGCAGAGTCGGCAACCTCTGGGGCTTGTTTCTGCCTGCCAGAATTATGAAATAAACACTTTGTCATAAAAAACCCATTCACTGGATATTAAATTACTCATGGGTACCAGTTAGTGGAATAGAGTGCCAGTAACTTAGTGCCAGTTAGGTAAGAATCTGTGGAAGAAGAGAATGCTAAAAAGATAAACCTCTGTATTAATAAATGCAGGAAAACTACTCAGTGTTGACATTTTCCTTAACTGAGTCGGACTGAACTCTGAATGTGAAAGAAGAGGCCAAACTCAGACTTCCAGAGTAGCTTTGTAATTGCCAGTTGTTTTAAATGAGAGGATAAGGTAGAAAAAAGCAGCTTACATCTTGGAGTTACTGTTGCTAGACTTTTTGTGCTCTTTAAAAGTACAGCATAGTCATCAGCAGAAAGACTTATGTCCCATTCTCCTCTTGCATCATTTCAACAACGTAACTAAAAAAGATGGTTTTGTGCTGTCTCCTTTTTCCAAAATATAAAATTGTTTATTCTAAGAATCAAAGGAAATCAAAACCAGAAACTGTGTATTTATTTACTGGGGGCCTGAGACATGAGAACTGATGATGCTTTTTCCTGCTGCTTCCTGTCATAATTATTTCCATTTTCTTCTGTGAATGTATTGCATGGTGGAGGGTTATGTGTGGAGAAGTGCAGTAACCTGAAGTGACCTGGCTCTCTCATGCTTGCAGACTTTCTGAAATGCCTTCTGGCTAAAAGTGCCTCTGACAGTCATATTTCCAAACAATTTCATCTCTGTGCTTGTGATACAGAGGAGAGGATATTCTGTTTAAAAAATGATCTAGCCAGTACCATGTTAGTCTTTTGTAAGTGTTCATCCTGCAGTAGCTGTTTCTTGAATTCAGAGAGTTGTTGATGCAGTTTCTGTCCTGCAGCAGCTGCTGGAATGCAGATTTCCAGAATTAACGTAACTGGAGGAATTGAAAAAGTCCAATTTTGCTCGTGATTCTTGATTTTAACAATATCTTACAGTACTTTGAGGGGAGATTAAAGAATATTGCAGTGAATAAAACCAGGAAAAGTGCATGAATTTGGACTTCATTAAGGGGGAGATAACCAGACTGGTTTTATATGTATTTTCTTCAATTCAAGCTGCACTCTGATCACAGTAATACAGGGTCAGGCCTTGTGCTGCCACAGGCAGTGGCACTCTACAACCCTGTCCATAAATGTTTCTGTCCCCTTGTGCCTACCTCAGATCTGTGACAGTTTACCTTGCTTTCGATTCTCCAGGTGCATCGGCTACCTGTGCAGGACTGCCACAAATACTCAGACTGTGAGAAGTGTACTCAGGCGAGGGACCCGTACTGCGGCTGGTGCGTGAGAGAGGGCAGGTGAGTGTTGCCGGTGCTTTCTTGGGTGCAGGCAGCAGAACAGTTTAAATTTTGACATGTGCTGTGGATTACTGCTTGGTGTAGAGGTCCCAGCTCTTTATACTCAGCCTTATGCACCTGATAGTGGTTTAATGTTATCACACAAACATTGATAGCAGTCTTCTGCGATCACAAATATGTCCCCATTGACTTTTGCAGATTTAATTAGTTTGGGGAAATATATACTTTTCTGAAAAACAATATACATCTTCTAACTGCATTCTTTATCAATTTATGAACTGTACAATCAAATGTTCTCCCAAAAATTAAGAGTGCTCCATATTTAAAATTCAGAAAATATAGCATTATATTTTAAGAAGAGCAGAAAGTGTTAAAAAAAGAAAACCAACAAAAAACCAAACCAAACCATAAAAGAAAGAAGTTGTCCATGTCTGAAATAAAGTGTGTAGCTCAAATGTTGTTATATAAACGTCATCTATCAAGAGGTGTAGCTACACTGAACCCTCACCTAACTGTAGCAGAGCAGAAAGTGGCATTTGGCTGACTATCTGCAGAGGTTAACTGAATTAATATTCAAACACATGTAAACTAGGACAGCACTTAACAGCTCCTGAATGTCTCTTCTTTACACTCTGCTTTGATTGGAGTGGGGAGAGGGAAGAGGAGAGCAGAGCGGTCCTGCAGCTCTCTTTTTGACTACTAAGTTAATTAACCCCTTGGCATGAGCAGTTGGGAATTTGTGATTCTAAGTACTTGCTGTTGGAACAAAGGGGCCATTTAATTATAGTATGCAGATGAATTTCAGGCTTCTAGCTTCCTGTCTGAACATGTGAACCATCACACTGAGTTACCTATCAGCCTGATGTGTAGCATAAGACGGAGCACTGCAGAGAAACTTAGGCAGTGCATTCAGGTTTATGTAATATACCATAACTCTTCCAGCCTGGGTTTTGGTTGCTGTGGATAAAACCTGGGGATTTGGAATATGCACCTCAAACACCTCCTGTGCTACTGGGAGTTGAAGGCTGTGTCATATATCATACAAAAGGCAATTTTCCCTAGATTTCCCTTCAGGTTTCTGATATGACCACTGACCTCAATATCTCAAAATATTAATGGTCTCTGAGAACAGTCAGACATAAGTTTTTGCATTTCCCAGTATTTATTTCCAATGGGGAGAAAAAAGTCTTGAATTTCTAATATTTTTCTCAACTGCAGCAAGTTTTGTCTTATGATTACACACAGCACTTAACAGTATATTTAGGGATGTATTATATGAATGTTCACTCTGTATGTAAATGATATGTTAAAGTCCCTGAAAAATTTATTAATAGTCTTCTGCTACAGCTGCCAGAGATCCTACAGCATTTGCCTAAGCTTTGCACAGAGTGGAAACAATGCGCTTGAGACTGTCCCCACACACACTTCAGGAAGCTTTTGTAGGCACACATGCAGCTTATGCACTGCAGCATCTCTTCTTTCTGTCCTTCCTGGACTTGAGCTGGGAAACTCTGGCAGTATTTTTGGCAAGGCTGCATAATCGCTGTTGTTTTCCTGCAATAGTAACAGTGCCCTGGCAGAGAGAGGACTTAAACAGTAGCAGGAGTTAATGAAAACAACCACCTCAAAAGCAACATTTCTAGTCTTACAGTTTCACAAGAGCTCTCCACAAACCTGTGTGCCCCTAGTGCTTCTTACTCTCACGAGTAGGGTGTCTTAAGACTGTCAACACATAGGTGTCTGCCACTTGACCCACAGAAAAAAGAGGCTGTGCCCACTCATTCAGGACTTAGTTATCTATTAGTTTGGATTAATCAGCCTGGTATCAGATGATCAGGCAATGGCTCTATTGCCTGATGGCTCCTGTGCTAAATATTACTGCTTCTGTATGGGTTTATGTTGTCTAATCCAAGGTGGTATCCAAAATAGTATAGGCATGTTTCCCTGCTTGCTTTTGATGTCTCAAACCATTACTTTTTATTCCACTGCTTAAACTACTAAAAATTATCTAATCACAACCTAAATAGTCAATATTAAACCTAATTCCCTGTCATCTTGTGTTGTAATTTCAGATTTTAATCCTTAAATTGTTGGGTAGTTCAGAGAAAGCAGAGTCCACCTATAACATTGCTTTCCTTTGGTTTTTGTTCCTTTTTGTCAGGTGCACAAAGAAGGCAGACTGTGGAACAGCCGATAAGGAGAACCACTGGCTCTGGAGTCCAAGTGGCACATGCATGACTATTATTAGTGCAGATCCTCTAAATATGAGTCGGAGAGCTCCTGCTAAGGTATGACAAGAAAATGCTTTCCCTACATGTTCTTAAACCACGCTGATGTGACTTCCATGAAGGTAGATAGCTGCATTTCCTTATGCACATTGCAGACGAGGAATCATAGAATGTTACGGAATAGGGCAGTGTTTTGGGTATCTCAGTCTCTGGCATTTCTCACAGTGCTCTTTCTTGCCTGCTGTTTTTGCAGGCTGTAGTTCCCGTTTTCTTCTAGGAAATGCTCTTTTTGACCTTCTCTGTAAACAAAAAATGATGCACTAGTGTGGATGATAAAGCACTTACACTTATTTGAATATTATGAAAGTGTTGCACAATGTTGTATAACCCATAAAAAGTAATTGATAGGGGAGATTTCATGCTGCCCTTTCAGCTTACTTGAGCATAAACTTAAGTAGGCAGTGAAGCCATAAGCCGTTGCTTTAAAATCAGCAGTGGATTTGCCTACACAGCAAAGTTTTTCTGGGTACATGGAGAAGGTAAATTCATCACTCATAAAGACTCAGTGGCAACAAAACTGAGGGTTCACAGTCTTGCTTTGATTGGAAGAGACCTTTAAAATCATCAAGTTCAACCATTAACCCAGCACCACCTGGTCACCACTAAACCATGTCCCTCAGCACCACATCTGTACATCTTTTAAACACTTGAGGGATGGTGACTGCACCACTTCCCTGGGCAGCCTCTTTTCTAGTGCTTTACAACCCTTTCTCTGAAAAAATTCTTCCCAATACCCAGCCTAAACCTCCCCTGGCATGTGTGACCAGAGTGTCATAGATTGTTCTAGCTCCAGATGGAACATGCCAATGCAGACTGAGGGCTTCCTGGAGGTGCTCAGCAAGTAAATTCAGTAAAATGACTTTTAATCCCTCTTACCCAGAAATAAGAAGACTTTTATTCAAGTCACTTTGATTCCATTCCTAAATAACATAAAGAGCATCATGGTAAGACCATTTCTATGTTGAATAAAAGTGTTAGTAGAGTGTAAGTAGTCCACTTAAGATCCATGCCTTCTCTCAGTTCAGATCTTGGCAGCTTGTGTTGACAAGCTTCTGGTGTCTCATATCAGCATCTGAGGCCAGAATACTTAAAACCCAAAAACAACCCCAACTTCAAATGAGCATTTACATGCTGTCTGTAACATCACTAATACCATTGTCTCCTCCTGATTCCTTTAATCACCAAAAAACATTGCAGCTCATAATGTAGTGGACCAATTTCAGTGAGAAAGGGATGATTGTCTCCCTTTCTGGTCTCCTCAGTTCAAGAGGGACAGGGAATTAATAGAGAGAGTCCAACAGAGAGTTACAAAGGTGATGAAGGAACTGGAACATCTCTCTTTGAGGAAAGATTGAGAGCCCTGTAGCTGTTTCGCCTGGAGAAGAGAAGACTGAGAGGGGATCTGATCAGTGCTTACAAATATCTGAATCGCAGGTGTCAAGTAGAAGGGGACTGTCTGTTTTTAGTGGCAGGGGGGTTGGACTTGATGATCTCCAGAAGTCCTTTCCATCCTCTACCTTTCTGTGATTCTATGATTCTGTGATTGTCATTTCTACTGGCAATACAAAATGGAAAAAGTTATACTGTAAAATTAACACACCCGAAGCATTAAATCAAAGACAGCATCCAAAATGTCATTTCAATTTTTTCCTCTTTCCTTACTACGCTTTCACATTTTAGTTTGCTTTTCATATCTCACATGCATTCTGTATTTATGATTTCCTTGAGAAAGTTGAGATCTATCACCCAGAAATCCTTTTTCAGCACTAATGATAGATCTCAGTGGGTTTCTTGCATATATACATCTGAGTCTCGAGGAAGCCACTTTTCTGTTCAGCCCTTTCAAACTCCAGCTTTTCCAGCTCATCCAGCCTTGGTTTCATCCTTCACTACTAATACCTAAGGTTAATGAAATTTTAATTAAGTTTGTCAGGATTTAGGTGTTAACCACTCTGTTTGCTGTTGCTAAACTGGATGCTGAGGACAAGAATAAAAGGTTTGGGTGTGTCTGTACAGAATTTGTTGTCCTCATCTAATGCATTGACAGGACAAGGTGGTTTTGTACCTAATTCAGCAGAGGCCCAGCCTGGAAAAATTGATAGAGGTACAAGAAGAAAAGATTAGCAGATGGGAAGAAAAAAAAAAAATTGAACAAGAAAACCATCTTATGTGATACTAGCCAAACTATTATTGCTGGCCTAAAAAGAAAGAGAGCAATTGAAATTATTTGGCCATAAATCTTACAGGATCTGGGTTTTTTTTAGTTACAAATATTTTACCCTTTTCAAATTTTGTTTTCAGGTGGAACTGACTGTGAGTCCATTGCCAGCTTTGACTGAGAGTGACAAAGTTTTATGTACATTTGGTGAAACAACCCATTATGCTCAATTAAACGAAGGGGCTATTATCTGTGATCCACCAGATATGATTCCTCCAACACCAAAAGGTCAAGGTAAAGAAACATTGCTACCCTCCCTGGTATAATAAGAGGAGAGAACATAGCCTACAGCTTGTGATGTCGTGTTTTTATATGAGATATGTGAATTATGGGTTTTTTAATCTTCCAGTCCCTTTCCCCAAATAGTCTATTGCTGAACTTTGTCCATTCAAACATTTTTTAAAATCTTTTTCCATTACTGTATTTACAAGCTGTGTCATTCTCAGTGTTTCTACCAGAAACCTGAAACAGGATCTTGGCAGAGGTGTAGACACAGAGACAGAGAGGCATTATTCGATGTCCCCAACAAACAGAACCCAGCTACTCTAATCTTACCCTAATCACTCTGAGTTGTGGGACCAGAAGAGCCACATGTGCACTTCAGATGTGAAATGTTTCAACTCTGATGTCTTAGTTTTGCTCTAGTCAGCTGTAGTTCAGTGGCTTGTTTTCTGGGCCATGTCACAAGGCTGTTTTTTCTCTCGTAAAGCCTTCTACCTCTTCTACTATGTGCCCTCCAGCTTCTGCAATAGTAAGTCCAGTAGAAAAATATATGATCATATAATTAAAGGCTGTATCATTGTTCTGAACCACTGATTATATGCTTAAGGTCAGTTGCCAACCATAATTCTAGTGCTATTTCCTAGATAGTGCTTTATTCATGCTTTAAGTTCATATATCTTGGTGCATAAATACATGGAATAAAACTGGTTACACAGCACTGTTTATTATGTATCAACTTAAAAAAAAGTAAAAATAAAAAACCACAGCAAGAAACAGGTGCTCTGGCAGGGTGCAGAGGTACCCCTGAGGACAGTCCTTTTACATGTATCACAACAGCCATGAACTGTCAGAGTGGTACTTGGAAGCACTTTTTAAAGATAAGTTTGAATTCTCATAATGCTGGAACAGGTCAAAATCCAGTTTTGGCTGCAGGAAAAGTAATGATGTTAAAATCTCACTCTGAAATTTGAAACTAGCAGGGGTTTGTCACAGTATGAGACTATGCCAGGTGTTAAAGCAGCACTCCATTATTTAGGGCCAATTCACGTTCCATAAATGTTTTGTATGGCATGACATAAAGCATCTGAGTTGATAAACATGACAAGTCCAGCATAAAATGTGGGACTAGAAGCCTGACAGGGATGGCATTAGAGTAACCAAGTCACCTAGAAATAATATGCTTCTCTCAGTTGGTGGTTCAAAAGTAATATAAAGATGCTGAGAAGCTTGACAGACACTTCAGCAGAAGCAGACGGTTATGAGCGCAGACAGTGGTTCCTGGTAACATGTGACAAAAGTACTGAGCCATCCCCTTACTGATAAGAAACCTTATTGAGCTTGGAAAAGTGTGGGATACTGTGGTTGTGGTTGGTTCCAAAGGGAATAGGACATTTATAGAGGAGAAGGATGCTTTTTTGCAGTCCTGTTGTTAGGAAATTCCCTGGCATTCCCACCAAATTCCGAGGGTACCAAGTGTAGGCAAAGGTG
Organism: Chloroceryle aenea; assembly: GCA_013399075.1. Taxonomy (NCBI): domain Eukaryota; kingdom Metazoa; phylum Chordata; class Aves; order Coraciiformes; family Cerylidae; genus Chloroceryle; species Chloroceryle aenea. The sequence goes on from VWZY01008280.1 coordinate 359,238, forward strand.
AATTCCAGCCAACCATCTGATGGTCTTCCAAGAACCTGTTCAAGGAAAGCATAGTTTGAAATTGCTCAGTAGCTTGTGAAATAACTTGTCATAAGGGCTTAATGATTTCTGCAAAAGATATTTCAAACAGCTTCACTGAGGAAAGCACCAGTTTCTAAAGATAAATTTTCCACTTTTAGTTCAATAATAATCCAGACAAGAAATACATTTGTGGAGAAATCATGTATGGCAAACTGAAGATCACAAGTGCCTGTGGAAACTTAGCATTTCAGGCACTGTTGGGCATTAACCACAAAGATCCCTTGCTTTAATTCACATGACGATGACAGTTTTAATCCGCAAATGAAAGAAGTAATTTTACATGCAGACATATTCATATTTAAGAAAATGTTTTATTTAAAATTACTGTTCTCGTTCCAGTTTTCATCTGTGTTCAATTATCTCCTTGTTCAGTTTTCCCTGTTCTTCTAGACTCTTTAAAATTCTATCATGATGGCACCACTGAGAAACACTTCCATAAAACAAAGCTATTCTGCAGTTTGCTTCTTCCCTTTATCCCATCCCTGCTTTTCTTCTGACAACCATGCACTGAAAATTTCGTAAAGCTTACGAAGACAAAACAGAGCTTATAGATCTAAAGTATAACAGGGCATGATATCCAGAGTGTCAACAGTATAGTTAAATATTTGCTTATGTCCTGTAAAATAAGAAAAGTATTATCATTGTAGTATTCAGCTCAAGAGCTAAAGAATTTCACAACCACTTAGGTAATTTTTTTTCTTTTGTGATAGATCATGTTTCGGTTCCACTTCAGTTAACCTTTGGCGAGAACAAGATATTTTTTGCATCACATACTTACCCTTTTTATGACTGTGAAGAGGCAATGAATCTTTTTGAAAATCAGCCGTAAGTATTTCAGCTTCTAAACTTAGGTGTTTAGATCCTGTAGCATGGTATTGCAGGTACCTGGCAGCTGAGTTACTCAGTCATTTCATAATTTAAGCCTTTAGCACTCTCAAAATTTGCCACTGTCCAAATAGTTTTTCTTACATTGTAAAGGAATTGAAAAATGGTTGAAGGGCACCAGCTGAGCCAGTAACATAAACCACATGGAACAGGAGTCCTCATGGCACATACAGTTACAGGCCAGTTCATTGGGTTGCCATTTCTGTAGCTGCTAATGTATCTGCAGGTGACCTCTGTGAACATCTGCTTACCTACTTGTTCCTCAGCTATCAGATTGGTGCTTAGGGTTGTGGTGCATTCAAATAGGACAGTCAAAGCTTACTCTGTCCCCATCATCTGCCCTGCTCCAGATCTGGCTGCCCCAGGGCAACCGAAGCCAACCTGAACCCCACTTTGTTCATCACTGGGTATGAAGCTTGATCAAGATAATTTCCAGTCCTCTCAGACTTGATCTCAAAGTTTGAGATGCTGTGATTTTCTTATACTTTGTCAAATACTTAAGGGAGAAAATAGCTTTCTGGGGTTCTTGAACTGTTCTTACTATGAAGTTTTCAGCTTAATATAGTAAGGACACTATAACAGATTGCCTACCCTTCACAAATAAAGATGGGATTTCATTTACTTTTTCTGTCAATGGGGAAAAAGCCTCACAGTTTGTCATGACTACCATGTTATATTTGTAGATGCTATTCCTGTGCAAGCAATAGATGGAATTGCCAGTGGGACTGGAGGAGACATATCTGTGAAGAGTCCTCTCCAATACAGGATGTGATTAAACAAAATATGGTAATGTTTAAAAATAAGATTATTAGGCTTTTATTAGAACACTTCAATGTTTTCTTTGCATTTTCTCTCATATCAGTTGGTCTCATTAAGGATTTAAAAATTATTCTAAAGTTAACTCCAAAAGTGTAAAGGGGTTTTTTTAGGGACTACGCGGGGGTGGGGATTTCAGGGTGTGATTGAGGAGGGGGAGTGAGACTGAATAACTCCTGAAAGGATATTTTTGTGCCTTTTACTATTTTGCTTCAATGGGAGGAGCAAGATTTCAAGGCTGAGAAAGATAATCACCCACATCTTTGACATATGCTGCAGTCATTTTTAGCATGTCTAATTTGAAAGGGTGTAATCAAATCTGTCACTGTATTTTAAGCATGAAGTTCTTCAGAACAATCATTTCATTGTCCAAAGGCCATTGGAGCTTGTTTTGATAGATTTTTTATTTGGAATTACATATAAAATGTTTCCCTCCCCAGGAAGAAGAATGCCCACAGTTTCTAAACCCTAACCCTCCAATAATACCTATGGAATACCAAACAAAGGTGTATTTTGAGGGAAGACATCTAACTTATTATCAGGTAAGCAGATTAATTCAAAGCTAGCTGTCATTTGAATTCCACTTCAACTGCAGCCACACCCCTAAACTAAAGTGTAGTGTGTGTTTCTTGGAGATCCTGCTGGTTTTAAAGAAGGAAGAGAGCTACATATTCAAGTTTGATACCATACTGGTTACTGTCGTAGGGTCATCACCATAACACAATTAGAGATTGTCAGAATATTTTAACTACTAGATATGAGTGGATTTTTTAAAAGAGTGTAAGCTGGACCTACTGGAACACTTGACATTTATTTTTCATCTGATGAAAGCAGAGAAGATTTAGGAATTGTGAGTGTTTCAGATCTTCTTTCTAATCAAATAAACGCTTTTTTGTTGTTGTTGTTCTAAACTGAAATCATTCAGTGTGCTTAATTCACTTTGCACTTTTAAAACAACAAAAATAACCTGCACTCAGAAATTAAATGTTCTTTAGTTTGGATAATCAAGCATTTTATTTTATTTTGTGTGTGTGTAACCATCAAACCAGACATCAGGTATTTTCTCAGCTGCAGCAAAGGCTTTACTTTCTCAGCACTTGCTTCCAGAAAGTAAAGTACAAAGCTTCTAAGAAACCAGAGTCTGACCCCAAGCTTTTAATTCTTTTATAACCTAGACAATGCATTAAAAAAATGAGTTTAATAAAAACAAAGCTTAAACCCCACTTCTTTAGGTGATAGCTCATGTATTGTTCTCAGTTTCTATTGCTTGTTTCTATGTTGTCTGTGTGTAAATGCAGATTGATGATAGATATGCTGGGATTGCATTGATTGCTTTAACTACCAGACATCTATCAAGGGAAAGAAGGCTCTTGGGTTTTGAGGTGGTTTGTTGTTTTTTCCCTCTGACAAGCTGAAGTATCTTGAGAACAAATAAGTCATTCTGACACCTCTTTTATGCCTGCCAAGGGATGGAAAAGGTTAAACAGGTCTGGAGAGTAACAATGTAAGAATGGTATTCAGAGAAGGGTAAGAAGCAACCCGTAAGGACTGCAATCATATGAAGACCATGCTGTGTATCACTACACTATACATCTATCAAGACCATGCTATACAAACACATCTTCAAAAATAAACATTTTTGCTTGAAGACTTTAAAATATATGTAAACAAAGGAAATTGGTCTGAGATGCCAGTGGCAGTCCCTGGTAGGAGGTATGGCTGTGTGCAAGATGCAGCAAACAGCACTTGTCTTAAAGGCCACATCTCTCTTTGCTAAAAATGGAAAAGTATTCTAGAGAATTTACTCACATTTCCTTTGTTTAACATTGTGAAGAGCTGTTTTTCTACAGAAGGAAAATCTTTCCCTAATCTTTTGATATAAGTGGAAGAGCCCATTCCTTCTTGAGAACAAATTCAGGGGAGAGTTCTAATCTAGATATGCTGAATTTGACTTCCAGAGGACCCTTTTCCTCCAAATAGGAGAAAAAGCAGCAGGAACCCCAAAACCACCTTCATCTAGTTTATTATTGTGTGAATAAGCACTTTAATTGAGAATTACTAGTAAAGCAGAGGGAAAGAGAAAGCTTCTGCCATTTTTGTTTTGTTTTGATTTGTGTTTGGTTGGTTGGTTTTGTTCTGTGAGCTATCAATTACATTTACCAAAGGTAGAGGCACAACCTGTGGGTTGAATGCTTTGTCACAGGTAGCAATGTTTAGCAGTTTGCCTACAGACCAGACCTGCTATGCATTTATTTAACTTGGAACCAGGAAGGCTTGTGTGAATTCAAATCTTTGTAAGAAGTAAGATGAATGCATAGGCCCTAGGCTGGAAAGATGTCTGAGAGCAATGAGTGTCAAATGATGTGGGAATAATTGTTCTTAGGCAAGAGCCATATAGAAGCATCATCTCTGTTGTGGGAGCAGCTCCATATATCCTGGTACAGAGATGCATTTTTAACACAATAATGCCTTCAGTGCCAGGACTTGAACAGGCCCACACAGTGACCACGGCTGCATACACAGACCTCTAAGTATACACAAAACCAGACAAATAAGACATGAAATAGTTCTAATCTTACAGGCAGTCATGCCTATGGGGTCACATGAAGCAATAACTTTGGATACTGAAAGTTCATTTAAGTAAGGGCCTAACTTACACTCAGCCTTTGGTAAGCATCTTATGGAGGGCAAGGTGGCTCAGGAGAAGCCATGGATGGATGTTTTGTACAGGTTGGCCTGCAGCCCAAATGTAAAACAGCATGTGGCTTCTCATGTGCAGTGATTTTGCCACAGGATAACCTGGGCATTACGGTGTTTGGAAATAACAGTCAGGTAACTGTGAGCACATTTAAGGTCTTTATTGATCAGGATATTGGTATATATCCAACTTTCTCCTATTTTCGTTGCCTAAATTCTTCCTGAGAAAAAGCAAAAAACCAATGTTCTGTTGTCAGTTAGAACTACTGGCTCTTTTATCTTGTTTTAAGCTGTACTTTGTTTAAAAGAGCAATGTGCAACCTGCCTTCTCATGGGTGACTACAAAAACTCGGCAACATTGTGCCTATAAGCACCTCTGTGGAGATCAGCAGGGATCTGTACTCAGTGAGTAGGTTGCAGATCCTCATACATGCGGCTTAGATGACAGCAGAAGACAATTTAGTAACTCAGAGCAGGAAAGAGGAATCAAGTAACTGTTCTCTGTCTGCCATGTCCTCAAAGACTCAAGTGGTTCTGGACAAAAGTAGAGACTAGTTCTCTACATTCACAGAAAGCATCAAATTGAAGTTCTCATGAATTTCAGCAAGGCCTTCCTGGCATGGTCCTGCAGCTGGGTCGATGCATTCCCCAATAACAATACAACTTGGGGATGAATGGATTGAGAGCAGCCTTGTGGAGAAGGACTTGAGGATACTGGTGGATAAAAAATTAAATATGAGCCTGCAGGGTGTGCTTTCAGCCCAGAAAGCCCATGGACTGCATAAAAAGAAGTGTGGTCAGCGGGTCAAGGGAGGTGATTATCTTCCTCCACTCCACTCTGGTGAGACTCCAGCTGGAGTACTATGTCCTGCTCTTGGATCTCCAGCACAGGAAAGACGTGGTCCTTTTAGAGCAGGTCCAGAAGATAACCATGAAAATGATCAGAAGGCTAGAACTCTTCTCCTTCAGGGGAAGGCTGAGAGAGTTGGAGGCTTTGGGGCTCTTCAATATATAAAGGGGCCTTTTAAGAAAGACAGAGAGAAATTTTACTAGGGCCAGTAGTGACAAGAGAAGGAACAATGGTTATCAACTGAAAGAGGGTAGGTTTGGATAGAGTATCTTTTATGATAAAGGTGGTGAGACACTGGAACAGTTTGCCAGAGAAGTGGTGGTTGCCCCATCATTGGAAGTGCTCAAGGCCAGGTTGGCTGGGACTTTCAGCAACTTGATCTAGTGCAAGATGTCCCTGCTCATGGCAGGGAAGTTGGACTAGCTGATCGTTGAAGGACCCTTCCAACACAAACCATTCTATGATTCTATAAAGGTGAAGGTGGTCTTGTCCCCCAGTGGGCTCTGATTTCGTAAATCTTTACCAACAATACTGTGTGAAAATATCCTTGGTACTTATTTCTTTCTCTGGTTCTTCTGGCAAAGCTGTTTGCACAGCTGTCTTGTGGGCCAGAGCAGGAGAATGACCCAGCACAAAAACAGTGTCATGGGCTGATGTGTTTGCCAGCTCAGTTCCTTGATTGAACAGCCAAGCTGAGAGATTTGCTGGTGCAGCACAGGTCAGTACATGCTGCAGCCTAAAGGCAGGAATGAATGGATTTAGAGCCTAGGGAGAAGAAATGGCAGAGAAGGTGTCTAGGAGGCAGAAATACCCTTAAGCTGGTGCTGCTGTCAAAGACTGTCTTGTGAAAACACAGACGGGAGTCATGGTGAGGCAGGAGAAACAAAGCTAGAAAGATCTGAGAGATGTTCATTCCAGTTTCCCATGCAGTTCTTGTGTTCCTTCTCAGCCTGGGATCCCTGCAGAGAAAACCTGAAAGAGCAGAACACAGACAGCTCTGTCAATAACACATCCGATGTGCGAAGCCACCCAGTGTTCACATCTCTTGGTTTTTTCTTATTGCTCCCCAAACCAGAGTGCTAAGTACGTTCTTGCTTCATTTGCACTCCTTGGTGCTTCCACTTCTAATGAATATTGGTGCAGCAAAGTAGCAGAGTGTGCTGGCTCAGTGTTTCTCTAGGTTTGGTTTAGAACTTTAACGGGTTAGCCTTCTCCATTTGGTCTTATTACTTCCAGTGCTGAAGAGGATATTGCCTGGTGATAATTTATACACATGTTGATGTTCTGTGGATTCTAAGCTGAGCTTTTCTCTTCTGCAGGGTAAAAAATTAGTGGTTGGAAACAGGCAGTTTGAATTTGAAGCTCCTGTTCATGAATCAGATGATGGAAAATTTTCATTCATGAGTAAAGAGGTAAATCAAATACAAGATTCACCTATCAAATATATGCAGTTCTTATAGTCCTGTTCCAGTGTCCATGTGTGTCTAGAAATATACAGGTAATACTGGTTTCATTCAGAGAAGAAAGTCACCTCTGATGGGGATTTTCCTTTGGCAGTAGCAGCCAAAGCTCTCGATCTTTCTCCTCAATTTCTTTGTCTATGCACTCCATGGATTCACTGAACTGTCCTTGAAGGAATTTGGGACCATTACTCTTTTATTCTTCACTTTTTATGCATTCTGGTGAAAACATTAAGGATAAAAGGTGAGAATTTCAGAGATCTCCCTCTCCACACTCCAACTCATTATCTTTCCCATTTTACATCTATAAGAATGGGAATGGTAACAGGATGTTGTTGTTTGGCCATTTACGAGCTGTGCTTCTTTCACCCTGGTTTATTTTACAGAGAAAGGAAATAATTATTATTTTTTTTAAGTCTAATTGCCAAGCTCAAAGAGGAACTCACAAATGTTATGCTGACTTGATGGCTTTATGTTTTATAAGCATACTAACTGAGTAGTCTTGTGATCTAGTGCATTTATGCAGCATTTGAGCCTAGCACAAAGCATTTGCCTTATAAAGCAATTTAATTTTTCTTTGCTCTTTTTCCTTCCCACTGGTTGTTATTGCTGCTGTCTTTGAAAATGAGCAGAAGCTCATGTCTTGGAGCATGTGAATCTTTTGCTTTGGCTATAATGAGGGGGTTGCACTGCAAAGGATGCAAGAGATTTCCCTTCCATGTGGTGCGAGTCTGCCGTGTCCACAGAAGTAATGGGGCCAGATGGTGTGGGAAGGGAGAACTCAGCAGGGTCAGCAGCTATACTTACTGAATCTGAACAGTACCTTTGCTTCTTGGATACTTACAACCAAATGTAAATTAAATTAATGAAAAGCAAGCATTCAGATATTGCTGTCCCTTGGTACTTTAAAATTCTGATTGTGAAGGATTAGGCTCATTAAAGCATTTTTCTGTAAATGTGCTTGGCCAGGATGAAAAAAACGACCATAAGCTTTGGGATAGTTTCTAAAACCTTCACAGTTCTGATTACTGAGAATTATAGAAAATGCATGAAATTAACCTTGCCAAATTAAGGCAGAAATATCTCTATTGTGTCATCTTTTGCAGTTCTCCTACAGTGCAAATGAGACTCTACAACTTAACTTATCCATAAGAACGGATAAGGTCAAGATTGACAGCAAACTGATGGGTAAGTTTGAAATATGGGATTAAAGGGAGGTTAATTACAGTAAACAGAAATCTATTCCTTCATAATTTGAAGTCACGTGAATAAGAAAGCTACCTTTGTAGGTTTTGCTGGTCTGGGTGAAACAGTTACATCTGACAGAACAAAAGTTATTAATACTAAATGCATGAATTATACATCAGTGGTGTTTCCTGAAGCTTATTAAAAGCTGGTTTAAATGTTACAATTATTTTGCTGCCATTATACGAGGTCAGCCTGGGAAGATCAGAACAGATCCTCCTAGAAGCTATGCTAAGGCATGTGGAGGATAGGGAGGTGATTCAAGACAGGCAGCATGGCTTCACCAAGGGCAAGTGCTGCCTGACCAACCTAGTGGCCTTCTATGATGGAGTGACTACATCAGTGGACAAGGGAAGACCTATGGATGTCATCTATGTGGACTTCTGTAAGAAGACCTTTGACACAGTCCCCCACAACATCCTTCTCTCTACATTGGCAAGATACAGATTTGATGGATGGATGGACTGTTAGGTGGATGAGGAATTGGTTGGATGGTCGTATTCAGAGGGTAGTGGTCAACAGTTCAATGTCCAGATGGAGATTGGTGACATTGTATCCCTAAGAAGTCTGAAATGGGAACAGTGCTGTTGGCTATCTTCATCAGTGACATAGACAATGGGATTGAGTGCACCCTCAGCAAGGCTGCAGATGACATCAAGCTGAGTGGTGCAGTTGACACACCCGAGGGACGGGATGTCATCTGGAGGAACCTAGGTAA
>VWZY01008280.1:368055-438329 GCA_013399075.1 Chloroceryle aenea
GTGCAAGGTCCTGCACCTGAGTCACGACAGCCCCCAGTATCAGTAGAGGCTGGGGGATGAATGGATTGAGAACAGCCCTATGGAGAAGGATTTGGGAGTACTAGTAGATGAAACTGGATGTGAGCCAGTAATATGCACTTGCGGCTCAGAAGGACAACTGTAACCTGAAAAGAAGAATCTCCAACTGGTCAGGTGAGGTGATTTTGCCACCCTGCTCTGGTGAAGCCTCACCTGGAGTACTGTGTCCAGCTCTGGAGTATTCAGTCCAGGAAAGACGTGGACCTGTTGGAGTGTGTCCAGAGGAGGGCCACAGAAATGATCACCTGGAACACCTCTTCTGTGAAGAAAGGCTGAGAGAGTTGGGGTTGTTCAGCCTGGAGAAGAGAAGCTTCGGGGGAGACCTTATTGCAGCCTTTCAGTACTTAAAGAGGGCCTGTAAAAAGATGGGCACAAACTTTAGGAGCAGCTGTTGTAACAGAACCACAGATAATGATTTTTAACTAAAAAAGGGTAGGTGTAAACTAGATATAAGGAAAAAAATCGTGATTCAGGTGGTGAAGCACTGGTACAGGTTGCCCAGAGAGGTGATAGGTGTCCAATCCTGGAAATATTCAAGGTCAGGTTATATGAGGCTCTGACAACCTGATCTAGCTGAAGATGTCCCTGCTTATTGCAGGGCAGTTGGACTAGATGACCTTTAAAGGTCCCTTCCAACACAAACTATTCTATGGTTCTGTGATTTTCAAGTTTGCTTTTTCTCTGAAGGGCAATCCTAATAAATAGCAAAGCTTCACAGTTCAAACATGTTTAAGTAGTTCATTTTTTTGTTGTTTTAATGGCCATTTCCCTTCCCCAGTGAACTTTCCCCCTCCAGTAGCAGAAAGGAGATCCTTTGTACAGCCACTCATACAGACTTCACCTGAAATCTCGACCTTCAGCGGTGTCTCAGCTCAGACAGGTTCTGCAGACTTCACGTCTGCTGGTGCTCAGCAATACACAGAAACAGAGTGTGCTTTCAGCTTGTTACTTCATTTATTTCTATGGCAAAAAGGAAAAACTAGATTGTTTTATAGCACAAAGACTTGGTCTCGGATATAATCAAATTCATTTACAAATATCAATGTCTTTATTTCTGTCAACATACAACAAGGAAGCACTTACTTCTGTGAGCCTAGTCCTGGGCTGAGGCGAGGAAGTGCCATCAAAACCAGAGTAGCAGTACCTGGGCACCCAGACCTACCTTACTCTCCTCTGGACTGAAGTTTAATCCAAAATATTGCAAAAATTGCAAGGCAGCACAATTGGTACTTGTGTGAAAAGTCAACATCAGGAAAACTTAATACCACTCCCAAGTCATTTTCCCTGCACATCAAATATTCAGACCATATTTTTCTATCTGTACAATATTTAAATTTATTCCCTTTCTTATTGGCAGCACAGAGGTATGTTTTTAGAAGATTTTCTCTATGGTGCTGTGTGCAGTGTTGAAAGCACTTAAAAGAGGACCTGGCATGAATGTTACAAGGAGGTCGTATTACAATCTCACACTGTCTTAATTTACATTCCAAAGGCTGTGGTGTTTAAAACTGCAGAATTTTGACCAAATACTCCCAGCATCTTTTTTTCCAAATCTGGGGAAAAAATTGAAAAAAAAAAGAGGTAGCTGAATTATTAAAGAAATTGTATCATTCAGCATGGAATACAGAACTTTTGCAAGAGAGGACTTGCAAAATTACTAACAAATGTCTCTTTTTAATATAAAAGGGATTTTTTAAATCCAAATTCTCTCCTACTTTTGAATTTCCTTGTCATATGAAATCCAGAGCGTAATGTTTTTTATGCATCTTGAAAAGAATTGGCTTTGGGTATACGGTTGCTGCTGAGAAACACCTTTGAACCTGCCAGTGAAAGAACCCTTTCTTTGTATAACACTTAGAGAATACTAAGTTACGATAGCGTTTGTACATCTCAAGCCATCAGGGGTTCTGAGCGGTATGAAATCCAATATATCCCTTTTATCCTTTGTCCTTTTTATCAATGATTTCACAGCTGGTATCTCAAGGTGATGGATAAGAGTCTGAATCTAATGAGTGGCTTGCTGCTGCTACATTTAATGAGCTGATCAGTGCACAGGGGGAGTGTTTAATGCTTTAAGGCCGTAGCTTTCTCTGTTGCATTTATGCAACTGGATGTGAGGGATGGCAAGACGTTGCAGCACTGCCATTGTTTACTGAGAGATGGGATGAATAGCCCCGTCCAGCCAATGAAGGATAACAAAGTAATTCAGCAAGTGTATTCCCGTGCCATACCAGGTGGCCACGCAGCAGTGTGGGTGGGAAATGCAGGGTTTAGGAAAGCGGCGAGTCCAGGTTTAACAATAATACCTGCTCAAGTCCCTGTGCAGTAGCAACCTTTCCGAGTGCCAGATTAAGAAAGCAGTCCAGTTCCTGCCAAAGCAATTCATAGCACAGACACAAGGAAACTTTTCCCTGCCGCTGCCACACCATCTCTTCTGCTTATAAAAGCAAACAGCAACATGCCAGGACTGTCAATCTGGTGCTTTTCCCCAGCACTACGTTCACATCCAACATACAGAGTGAATGGTTAACACACAAACTGTTGAAAATATTGCTTGGTTTATGTTTGTTGCTTAGTGACTTCTGTATTGATGTGCTCAGTATATGAAGCAAGTGATGCTACCCCTGCTTTGTGCTCATCGATTGCTTGCAGATGCAAGATAGAGGTGACTCAAATGGATGCTCTTTCTCATTGATTCGTTGTTACAAATGCCAAAGTCCGTCGGCTTTGCCTACACCTCCAATGATGTCTCAACTGAGTTTGTGCTTGTAAAGCTACTTGAAATCAAGTGGATATGCTGATTAGATGTAAAAAGGGTTAAAGCCAAGCTTCGTCATTGCATTAACACTTCAGTGTAAGGGAAAGAATAAAAATGTGTTATTCTGTTAAAGGCTAGTTGTGAAACTGAATGTTGAGGGTTTGAAATACGTAGTCTTTAGAGAAAAACTGCCCTTAGGAGGTTACACACACTCGTGCAAGTGGCAGAGAGGCTCTAGCCAAGTTTGGGGCATTTGTAATATTGTTCATGCTTAGCAGGGGAATAAGGGCACTGCTGAAAAACAATGGAAGAACAGCATTCTCATTTGACTTTCATTCCAGTAGAAATCTGACATGGTAGCCTCTTGGAATTAGATTTTAAAAACTATTGCTGCTGTTATCTAGGAAGATACCATTGAAATGTTAGTGACTGGAGAGTAGTTTTGGCAGAGTTCTGCTCCTCTGACAATAAAAGCTTTCTTTAAATAGACATTTTTGATGGCCTATACCATATGCAATTTCAAAGGGTTTTATCCCAGTCTCTCTTGACCACATCTGATCACTTCTGTTTACTTTGCTTTGCTTCCTGCATCTTTAAGGATGAACCTCCTTTTCTTGAGACTTAATGAACACAGAAAACAGCTTATCAGTGCTGGACAGGGGAGATGTTAAGTCTCAGTCTTGTACTCTCCAATCCCATCTGTGAGAACATTTAACTCTTGAGAGAGCACAGGAGGAAGCCTGCACAGTTTTCTGCTGTTCTGTTAAGTTGATTTACAAGAAGACTCAACAAGTGCCTGAGCCTCAGTGGCATAGGGTGAGAGACTGTGTGTCCAGAAAAAAAAAAGCACAGCAAAGATTAGAGAGAAGCAGGGATGAAGGGAAGGGACAGAAGAGGAGTTTTCCTTTTCACAGTAATCAGCTCATCTCAGAGAAGCGCAGCACTCACACGCTGGATAATCTGTGCAACGTGCATGCTTCCCCTAGAGAAACATGTGGCATCTTTTCAGTCTGCTTTCTTCTGGGCTCGCTCTCAAGTGCATCTCCAAATGTTTTCATGCAAGCCCAGGCTTTCCGTATGGTGCTGAACCACCCAGCTATGTCTCAGGGCTTTGCATCTATTTGGAAAAATTAATTTTGTTCAGTGACTATGCATCATGCTAGAGACTGACGGGGCCAAAACAAGCTTAGCGTCTGGAGCTATTAGTGTGTGGTTCATCAGTAAGAGAGGCACGACTGTCAGACCTGATTTCTTGGCTCAGAAAAACTAGAATTAAACCCCAGTGCAGAAGGAATAAGGCATACATCAGGATGACAATTGAAGACAAAAGAGAAAACAAAAGCAAGAAAATGGAGAGGAATGGAGAAATGAAGAGGTATTAACTTGAACAAGGGATAGCTCTTCATTAAGTGTTAACCTTCTATTCAGTTCAAGCTTTAGCAATGATTCTGGACAGGCCCAAATGTCCTGGAAACAGCCTACAAAGGCAGCTCTCTTCCTTTAAATATGCAACTGGCAGAGATCCCATGCCAGCTGATGTCTATCCCTACTGACACACATGCAGAGTTTAGAGACTTCTGTGTCTGACTCCCGGTACACCAGGAGGACCTGTTTGTTTGAACTAGTCTTTGAACAGTCATATAAGCAGGTTCATTGAGGGTAGTCAAAGAAAAGACTTTGTACATAAACGTTTTGAGAATAGCTGAGTTACAAAAATGCCTTTGGGTGCTCATGGATAGATTTCAGCTTTTTCCATACACAGAAAAAGGCAGTTTTCTCTCAGCATTATTCAGGGGTTAAGTACAGAGTGTGCTTCACATGACTCAACTGAGCTTTCTACATAGGATTAGTTTTCCTTCCTATAACACACTGACTATCCTTAAAACGGAGGGAAATGTCTAAGTGCATTTACTGTTCATATTTCAGTGACTCTGTACAACTGCTCTTATGGACGAAGCGACTGCAGTTTATGCCTCGCAGCCCATCACGACTATAAGTGCGTCTGGTGTGAAGAAGATGGGAAGCCCAGCAAGTGTGTTTATGAAAAGCTCTGTCATGCTTCTCCCACTGAAACTTGTCCTCATCCAGAAATCACTCGCGTAAGATTACTTTTTTCTCTCCCTACCAAGAAAGTATCCAAGCAAGATCATACTGAAAGGCAGGTTTTTCTTCCTAGAGTGTTAAGTAAGCATCTGAAATAACTGCAAGGAAATAATGCCAGTAGTGATGTGTGTGAGAGATTTGTAAAGACTCAAGAGACTGAATGGAGCCTTTGAGATTCCTTGTTTTTCAAGCTTTGTCCTCACTGTGCCAGAAGCCAGGCCAGCAGTGTAACACTTAAATGTGACACATGATTCTTGGGAATTAGCACAGATATTTTTCACTCCTGATTTCTACCTGAAATAAGTCTGCAAGAGAGGTTTACTGCTCCTGAAACTACAAGCACTTAAGAGGTCATTAACAGACTTCAAACTAGACTTTTAAATAGTATTTAATAAGGGAGCAGGTTGTTTCTGCATCACAATGTGTTTTCCAGGTGCCAGTGGTATTTTCCAGTCCACACTGGAATCAAACCCAAGACTGTAGAAGTTAAATCTAAGAATTAAGAGAGGCCAAATATTCACCCCTGACCCTGTGACCCCTTACTCTCCAGTTGGAGCATTCACCTGGGGCAAGGGAAGAGTCTTGTCCACCTTGGCGGACCAGTAGCCAAAGCAAGTCCTTTACAGTAACAAGCCAAACGCTGTTTTTCTGGGCATAATTGTCAAGAAAAGACTGTACTTCCACTGGGAAAATATAAATTGATTCAACAGTGGTATAGGTACTTTGAAACTCAGGAACACCGTTTGATGAGAACATATCCCAAGCTATCACAGAATGTGGTAACTGTATGACAGAGGCTGAGAGTTTTAACAGGGATATCTCACTCAGCAGGGACCCTGAAACCTGTGGCTCACACTGGTAGAGGTGCTGAATCTCCTGAGGCTCTCCAGCAGAGGTGCAGTGTGGGTACAGGCAGACCAGCAGCACACTGAATGAGGGTGGGCACGATGGTGTACTTAAGAACAAATGGCAGGTAAACAGTTGAAGTCTGCTAAGGAAGGCAAATACACTGAAATCTCGACAGAAAGTGTGGAAAAGAATACCTGATAAAGATGATTTGAGTGGGAAGGAAAAGGAAAATTAAGAAAAATAGAAGTGTTTTCACCTGGGATACTGTTTGTACACCATTGTGGATAAAATATTAAATACTAAAGTATTAGTTTTTTTCAAAGCTTTAGTTAGCTTCAGGTTTGAACAAAACATTTGGAAATATCTACACAAACTGGTGAGTCATTTTTCAGCCAGTTTATGGGTTGAGTGCAAAGGAAGGGCCAGCAAGCAGACATTTTAGGAAGTTGAACCAGTGGGAATAGAGAACAAGTGATTCTGGAGCTGGGCTGGGCAGCAGGCAGCAGCAGCCATGCCTAGTGCACAGACTTGCTTAGGTCTAAGAAACTCTGATTATGATGGAGGAGACATTGAAGTCCAGACTTTCAGAAACTGTATTTCTTTGGCTTCCAATTGCTGCATTTGGGACTGTGCAACCTCCCTCTTCTTGCTGATAAACTTGCAGCCCTCCAAACCTGAAGACCTGAATAGGTCTTGCTGGAGGTGCTTCAAATACTACATAGGAAAGCAGGTAAGTCTCACAACAAATACTCAGAACTCAAGTGCCAGTTTGGGCCATATTTCAACCTGAGAAGTCCACTTCAACTGCAGGATTTTCTCAGTCCTCATTTTATTTGTAAATTATTTAATTAGCATCAGCCCATGTACTGCAGCATCCTACCATTTGATGCAGTTAGGAAGATGAGGGGACTAGAACTTTTGAGGATGCTGTGTGGAGCAGCACTCTTCCTGATGTGAATCTAAAGGGAGAAAAACATGGAAAAAAATGCTGGAAGAGCACCATTCAGTCACTGTGAGAGGAGCCCACTCCATTTGCTTCTTAAAATCACAGTGGTTTAGTGGAGGAAGCAAACAAAATAAACACCAGGTCGGAGTTTTGTACATAAGAGACATAGAATCTGCAGCTGATGATTACTGGTTCTGAGCTGGTTCTGAGATGATGAATTAACATCAAGAAGTTATGTAGTGTGTTTATGTTGGGGTCCTGCAAGAAACATCTTTTGCATTTCAAGTATGGGTAAGTCCAAGTAGCTTTAAATAATATGCAAGAGCAAAATGGGCACTGTGGTATTTAAGTTTGGTTATTTTTTTTCTTTCCCTCATGCAAACACAGATCGAGCCAAAAACTGGACCAGTAAGTGGTGGAATCCTTTTGACCATAATGGGATCTAATTTGGGAATAAAAGCAGAAGATGTAAAAAATATAACGGTGGCAGACAAGGAATGTCTTTTCAAAGAGGAATTCTACTCTGTTTCCACAAGGTAATTGATGGATGTTTTTCATAAGATTTTAGAAGAAAAAAAAAGGAACTTCTGTGCATTTTCAGAAGATGATCTTCCTGTGGTTATGCAAGATTATCAATAGAAGAAAGAGGTCGTACGGGATACCTGCAATGTTTCATAATAACACATCTGAGGCTTTCTTTACAATGGTTATAGATTCTAATACAGCAGCAAAGTTACAATGGCATCCTGCTGTTGATTTTTGGTTTTCTTTATTTGTTTGAAAACTTTCATAAATGATGATTGCAGAGTTCTCAAGACTATTTATTTGTTTTTAAATTAAAGGCATTGTAGGGACGCATCTAGTCATTAAAATTTCTGCTAAATCTGAACCGCAGTTCAGCCAAGCATACGAGTTTTGTGGGAAAGTAGGCAAAGCAAGAGGAAGCTTGATTTTTTTTATTGTAGTCCAGCCACAGAGTTTCTTTCCTGGAGGCAGGGAGGGAGCCCAGAGTTTTGGTTTAGCTTTAGATGACTAAGATTCATCACAGAGCCAACAAGTCCGTGGATGTTGAATTGCCTATGCAGGTTGGTAGAAGTTTTGTAGATTACTTGTCACACTCTTAAGCAGTGCCAGAAAGTCAGACAAAGTGCCCAGATTCTTCTAGATATCTAGGTGTTTACAACAGATTCTATCAAGCATCTAATCTCAAGAAAGTACCCTACTGATACAAGCTGATAAAAAGCATAGCATAAAGGCTCAGCAATAATATTAAGAGTAGTGACATATTTAAGCAGTGTGATTTTTTTTATTTCATTCACTTTTAATATTTAAAGCTGCAATTGAAAACTTGGTTTTCTTTCCCTTGGGTTCATTTAAAGTGTAATACAGTAACTTTTTGCTACTTCTGTGGCATGTTTTGAAAGGGATTTTGAAAATATCTAAGTGATTTTTTTTTAGCTTTTGAAAAATATTTAGCTTTAGTCAGTTTGTGGATCAGGCAGGCAGAAGATTCTCAGGACCCTAGGACTTAAGAATGTATATATAGCTGTATATCTCTTACTGCTTCCCAGATCCATTGCCATCACTCATGCATTTACATGCACTTCACTATCCACAAAATTCCCCACTCTTCTGCAGTCATCTTTTCCTGTTCCTTATTTTCAATTTTTGCAAAAGCTGCACTGAATTGCAGCGTAGCCTTACAAGAATTCCCCCAGCCTCCTAGCTTTCTCTAAAGCTTTTTGATATTTTTAAATACATGGAATGGAGCCAGAACTGAGATGACTGGTTCCTTGTAACATAGCAACATTACTGGTTTCCTAAGCTCTGCCAGTGTGGTAATGGGTGAGAACAAATGCAACTTGCATAATGTCATTTATCAACAAATGAAGGGGTTTTAAAGGATATTCTCCATTAGGGAAGCCTTGAAAAAGAAGTTACTAAAAATCCCCAAATAGATATCTGTAATTTTCTATCTTTATCTTCCTTCATTCTCTTGTTTTATTATTACCTTCTCTTACTTAATTTAAAAAAAAAAAAACTCACACCAATAAGTGCCTCCTCATCTTACTGTCTTAGCCTTCTGCAGTAAAAAGCCAATCATTTTTAGGAGACAGTTGCTCCCATGGGCAGGAGAGCAGCAAGATTTAAGGCACTTAAGGCTCTTCTCTGTCTCTGTGGTGATTTAATTGTTGGCCTTCAAGAAGTCATGTTCTCATTCTTTGTACTTTTCCTTTTGTAATGTGGGGGAAGGGAGGCAATGCCAGCTCCAGGGAGGGAACTTTTCTCAATTAAAATCCCTTCTAGCCACACTACGGCATTTCTCCCACACACATCCCCCAGCCCCGGCCCCCGACTGCTTTCCCTAGCTTGACATATGGTAGAAATTCCTCCAAAGGCACCATTTCCTGTTTCTGCCTGACAAGAAGATACAACTTCCAAGAATACAGTAGAGAGATGATGAAGAACAGACTCAGGCAGCCATACACATGCCAGGACATGCAGGAATTTAGAGAATTTTGTCCATTTGCCAGTACCCAGGCAGAAAAGTCTGGAGTGATCTGCAGAGGGATTTGACAATACTTTTATTGTAAGTCCCGATTTAAGTACATCATACCCAGTAATTTGGGCTTGGTTTTTTTGTTGCTGTTTGTTTGTTTGTTTTGTTTTCTATTTGAGTTTTTGTTGGTTTGTTGTTTTTTTTTTAAGCAGAACAGCAATAATCCCAGCAGGAAAGAGCAAAGAAAATGAGCAGTGTTTCTAAAACACACAAACTTATAAGATAGTTGACCATCTGATTCTTACATCATGGGGTTGGGGGGTTCCTTTGATTTTTTTAACCTTACAAGGTCCAGTGAAAACCTGGTGTCAGGTTGGAGAAGTTCATCTCTGACTTCTGGGCTGAATTGGAGTCTTCTGTAGAAGGCACCTCAACTAACAGACTGCTAAAATAGCTGCTGTGTACTGAGCCCAGGTTTCAGTTTTACCTAACTTTAGATAGGAGATTAAACTATTCCTGAGTGGTTTTGCTAGAAATCCGAGGCACCATTCAGGTGTGTTGTGTAGGATAAAGTGAATTTAGAGCTTTTGCTGGCAGTGTGTGTTAGCTCACAATACACTGCAATGGCATTGCAGCTGTTACTTCTAACAGATAACCTTTCTTTCTTGCTAGGATTGTATGTCAGGTTGGACCAATGAATGAACCAAAGCAAGGTCAAATTGAAGTTAACATCAATGGAAAACTGGGTAGATCACCAAGTGATGTGCTGTTTACATACCAGGTAAGAGGATTTTTTTCAGAGACCTGTTTTATACCTTGTGCATGACTTAAGTTAGAAGTTTACCTGTTAAGCACAGAGTCGCTCATGTTTGCCTTCCAGACTTTGTTTCATTAATAGCACTGCCATCAAATATGTTAGAAAACACTTAACATGAGCATTTCTTTATACAAATAGCATACCAAAGGTCTATTCTGATTCATAGATCCAGAGTCTCAAAATAGGCTGATGCTGTTTGCAGTTCAAGTTAAAAAGATGTAGTAGAAAAGAAACAGTAATAAACTCACTCAGTAGTGACATAGTATCTCTCAAGTGTCACTACTGAATAAAAAGAATCAGCACTGCTCAAAATTAGGTATTCTTCAGACACACAGTTGGTGCAGTATTTTAATCACAGTGTTGAGTCTAGCCAATGCTCTTAATTACAAGAATAGATTCAGAGCAGCTGAAGAATAAGTAATGAAGGTATATTATTTTTTAATAATCTTTTTCATTGGAAAATATGGCATGCAGAGCCACAGACAGCATGATGTGAGTTCATATTACATGTGTTCTTTGTTTTCAGTGCCACTCTGAATGAGTATTTCATTCATGTCTTAATTGCTTTAGTCTAAATGTGGCCCTATGTTATAGCTGGTCTAGCCTGTGGTTTTAGCAGCAGGTAATCTTATCTGTACCTATGAGGTCTTCAAAATTTAGAAAAATTGAGATGTTTAAATAATGTCTGTCCCCATGTGGATAATTTAAATTACACCTATAAACTGTAAATCTACAAAACATAAAGGGTGGGTTAGGCATTTAACTTCTCACTTGTTTAAACTTCTGTCTCATTAATTCTTGATTTCTTATGAGAAGGAAAGGAGTTGGCAGTAAGCAGTGGAGTAAGACAAGAATAACATTCAACTGAGAAGACTGTATTCTTGTTTTCAGAAAACAGGCTAGAAGTGGTTGTTCCATAATTTCAAAGCTAATACCTCCTCTCCCTGGTGATAGCTCTTCAAAAAACCCACCCTTTTTGCTTGAAAATGTCCTCTGTTCCTTTGTGGAAATGTAGATTATAATTAAGTCTTTCTTTGTTGATCTCATTTCTCTTATCCAGAGAAGAACATAATCTCCTGTGCTTATGTGTTTGTGGTCTCTAGGACAGAGGTTATGGCAGTAACCCTGCATGAGATGAGATTTTGACAGGAACCCATTGTGTTTGTACATTCTCCTATGTGTCTCCTATGTGTAAAGATTCTTCTGTGGTTTGCTTGAAAACCACATGAAAATGTTCTGGAGTGTGTTGAAATGTAATCTGAAGCCCCCGTGTAGCCTTCAAAGCCTGTTTGTGAACTTGTGCTGGTGTGATTCCCTGCTCAGAGCATCTGGGAGGTGAGATAAGCAGCCACAGCTTTTGGCTGCTTAAGGGAAAGATTCTTGATCTCCCATTAGTGAGGCACTAGGAGAAGCTGCTGTGAACAAGTCTCATCCAGGTGGATATTTTCCTTTAAGTCTGAGACTTCCTCTGTGCCAGTCTCTGCCTGCATTAAAGTTACTGAAATACCAGATACCTAAGCTAACTGCTGATAAAGAGCATTTTTATTTACTGCAAAAATCTTTCTATAGGAACTCTATTTACAAAATGCAAAGCGATGGCAACAGTTGATGCTGTAAAAACAGTGGCTTCTAGTTTCCTTTCCATTTGTTCCACAAGAAAATTAAGCCAACCGTGGACCGCAGGAGGATTAAAGTCAGTATGGGGGGGACACTGTATTGACACACACCTCTACAAGTGTGACACGAGCACTTCTGTCACGAGAGCAGATGATCAGAGCAGAGAGTTGCACCAGGAGACAATGCAGCAGCTCAGCCCAGTGTGTCTGGGCTCACCAGAGGTGTCACCATGCTCCCCAGTCTCCGCCTCATATATGTGATCGTTGTCTACCACCAAAAGCACCCAGTCAGTTATCAAATGGATTGGATAGAAGGCAGAAGTTATGAGGAGGGTGGTGAGACACTGCGACGGGTTGCCCAGAGAAGTGGTGGCAGCCCCTTATCAGAAGTGTTCAAGGTCAGGCTGGGTGGGGCTTTGAGCAACCTGCTCTAACGGGAGGTGTCCCTGCTCATGGCAGAGGGATTGGAAGTAGATCATCTTTGAAGGTCCCTTTGAACCCAAACCATTCTATGAGTGCTGCTACATTTGGCTTTTGTTCATACCCAGTCTGAACAATGAGATGCATTTTTAAAGCTGGATTGATGAGGATCAATAGTTGGCAGAACTTGGGGCACATTTCTGGGCCAAGGAACATGTGAGGCCTCCATTAAATAGCTCAAAAATCCAGTGAAAAGGGAAGCCACAGATTCAATTTAAAATAACTTCTGAGCTAAAATGCCCTGGTCCACAAGTGCCTGTGCTCTGCAGTAAACAACTCCCCATACTTGCTGCACACCACGGAAAGAAAGCTCCATTTCTCCCTACTCATCACAGCTGCACTATCCAACCTGAGTGGTGTCCTAGTCCAGCCATTCCAGTGAAATGATATTCTGGTAACCCAGTCCTCCACTCTTGACATTTCTGTTGTTTCACTGTAAGCAGCATCAGACAATAACCACTCTCCTGTTTAGTGAATTAGAAATGAAGTGATTTTAATAATCAGCTATGCAGTACATCTGGAGCACTGAGAGCTTGGCTGGTCTCTAAGCAGGTGGAGCAGTAACATGGCTAAAGGCCAGCCCTGCTTTTTTGTTTGGTGTTACCTTTATCTGATTTGCTTGTTGCTATCACAGTGAGAAGCAGTATAAAAGAAAGAAGTCAAGCTTTTCCTAGGTATATGGCCCAGATTTGCTGATCACATACAAGCTTGATTCCTTTCTTGGAATACCTCGTCTTTAGACTCGAGCCACCACAAAGAGAGCTTGTAGCTGGGTCTGGGATCTCTAGCATCTGTTTACAGGAGCAGTTCTGTGAATTTGAGGTTGTGCTGGTTAAAAAGACTATATGGTTTCAGAAAGCTCAAATAAATACAAGGTGGTGAAATCAGAAGGTTGCAAAAACATAATGTATTTCTCAGGTGCTGAAGGTAGTTTAGAGACTGGCTTGGAAATAATCGCTTGGTGTAAACCACAAAGTATTTACCTAAATAAGGTGGGATGAGTAACAAAAAGAGGAAGAATGGGTGTTAAATTAGTCTGATCTGAAAACAGACATAAGCATGACTATTCACAGTACTGGAATTTTGAATGTGAACCTGAAAAGCACAGTTATACTTCACAAGGTGCACTCTTCCACCTTAGTGTACTCCCAGCTTGGCAGTTTCCTCTTGCCTCCATCCATCCCCTGCTTTCCTTCTTGATGTTTGAAGCAGTTGCTCTGGAAGCTCTCACCAGTGCAGTGCCATTAGTGCCACAGCACTTTTGTGGAGGGTTTTCACTCATTCCTTGATTTTTCTCCCTGATACTTTACCTCAACACACACATTTTACACTGTAGTTGGGGGTTTTGGCTGGGTTTTTGCAGGGGGGTATTACGTTCTTGTTGACATTGTGATTGACACTGCTACAACACATCCTCAGCAATCTGGAATTGCTTCCAGAGTCCTGGAGCACATCTGTTTTTTGTGTGTCAGCCTGCTTAGAGGCCAGGAGAACTCCTGGGTAGCTGAGAGTTTTAGCAAAGTTGGCCCTTCCTCGTATCATCTGAGCTATATGCACTTGAATATCTATCCCACCATATCCCACCATCCAGTGCTCGTGGTTTTGCTTGAGAGCTGCCAGTGAACACTGGCTGTATGATAATGCAGGCTTTTCAGTCATGCATGCTTCCATTTCTCCATCAAACTTGTCAGCAAGGCTCTGTGGTCTTTGCAGAAAATCATGTGGTGTCTGCCTCATGATAAAAAGATGCTGCCTGCAGTCCAAAAAATTAGTTATTTAAAATTCCAACCCTTTGCATAAGCATCCCATCCACAGCAGACAGCACACAATGTGCATTGCCAGGCAAATGCTCTGCCTGTGCACCTGGAGTGTTTGGAAGCGTTTGATCAGCTCATAGGGTGTGAGGTTTACACAAAGCAGTCCCAGCAAGGCAGGGCTCAGCTCACTTCTCTGCTGTTTGCAGAAATAGCCCAGGAACTGAAGCCTGGCTTGTGCTGTGGATGCTGTGATGAAGCAAGCTGGTGGGTCAGGTCAGCCACTGTGGTGAACACCAGGCTGCCAAGAGTGCGCAGTGGAAATTCTCTGGTTGAATATCCTGTGAGTGGGTGGCTTGTCTGAAGAAACAAGAAGCAGGCTCCCTTGAGTCTGAGAAAGGAGGGAAGTGGAGGGGGAAGAGCAGTTCTTAATGACTCGCATGCCCCATTCAGAAGCTTAATTTCACTCTTGCGGTTACCGTTGTAGCCATGAAATGGTATTTTGACCTCCAAGAAGGTGGCCAGTGTCTACTACACTTCATGGGCTATGTCTTTAATGCCTTTAATTGTTCTGTGTGCTATATGCAGGGGTTGACAGAGTATTTTGCCCTTTGGCAGGCCAGACAATTTTGGTAACAAATTAGTTGTTTTACAGACCTGCTTCAAGAGCCAATGCTTATTACATTTGGGACCAGGATGAGGAAAGGGAAAGGTTACTTGTGAAGGAAAGGATGAATGAGGTAAATGTACAGAGCAATAATGTGCTCTGTACCTTTGTGAAAATCTTATCCACGTATGCTCTGTCATCTGGTCCTTGACACAACAACCCTGTGCGCTGCCCGTGTTGAAGCACTACTTGTGAAGATGAGCATTTGCATCAAAGGCAAACCCCCAACTGGAGGTCACTGCCTAAAGGATCTGGCAAAAGGGAGCTTAGGTGGCTTTGCCATTTGCTGCCCATCATGTCCATTTGAACACATCCATCTGTTGCTGGCTTCCCCTTGTGCTGCAGCTGGCATCACGGGGATATACTCTGCTACCATCCTCTTTTCCCTCCCCAGTTATCTCTCTGCTTGTGGTCTGGCACAGTTGCATTGTCTCCAGCATCTCCCTCTGAAGCATAGACTTCATGCCAAGGTTTCTTTGCATCTCTGTTAGGCTCCCCTCCTCTGTTGCCTTCCAACTGTTCCTGAGTTTCTGGCCCCTCTTCTGAACCACCAGTAGCCTCACTAGTGGCTGGTTGTTTCTTACTTTTATTTTCTACATTAGTGAAGGATAAAGGGTAAACACTTTTATCTCAGTAGTGTAGTTCACTCCTCTTGTCCTTGAATACTGTGCAAGGGACCAGAAGCAGGCTGGCTGGCCATGGCCAACTTGGAAAGCTGCAAAGCAAACAAACCAAGTGAGAAAGGACCTGGATCAACCTGGTAGATCAAATCCCAAACACAAGTTGGGTCAGTGGAAAAGAGTCTGGGGAATGTTTCTCTTTTGCCCCTGCATATCTTTAATGGGAAAATTGCAAAGAAGCTAGGTAGAAAATGGAGAATAAAAGTAACCCTGCTGTTAGTCAGGTAAAAGCTGCACTTTGATTTGACACGAACAGCCCACAGAGATCTAAAATGCTGGGAGCTGTCTGAAAGAATTTTCAGCCTGTATAAGGTATTCTTTATTAAAATTGTAATCAGAAACCCAAAGACAAAAGAGATCACATTCCTAACTGTGCAGAAAGACTAACTGCGAGTCATAAAATATTGAAGATTAAAAGTTCCTTCTAGATTAATAAACAGGATGAAAAATGTAAAAGCTGACATGTGAATGCTCAGAGAGCCTTCAGTAGCTGTGTAAGAGCAGCAATCAGGTACCTTGCTAATAAGAAAGTTCACATCTAAATGCAGTGGAACAGACACAGAGATAATTTACCCTTGAACACACAGAAAGCCTGGAACTACAGTGAAAAATTATCGGCATTTCAGTGAACAGATTTGAAGTAGGAGGCAAAGGATACAAACAGAGCAAGCAAAGGAAAGACTTTTGGCCGTGATGGAGAAAACAGGACATTGGAAAATGGCCTGAGTGTGAAGTCATATAAATACATGGGCCAGTGCAAACTGGTTTGCCAGTATTTTTCTTGTTTTTTCCAGTTCCTCTGTGCTGACGTAGCACAGGGCGCCTCAGAGAACAGACCATTGCAAGACTATGACTTTACTGTGAGAAGAAACCAAAACATATAGTTTGTGAAGTTCAGGTTAGTCCCTGATGCAAAGATAAGGCAGCAGCACCCAGAAATGCAAATGCCATTTGAGGGAATTCCTTGGGATTGCAAAGAGAATAAATGAATCTTCTACCAAACAAGCTATCACTACTTGAACATTACGTTCCATAAACAATGTACAAGGACTTAGAAATTGTCTTTCTCTTACTAGTTCAAATTGGAGCAGATAAGCATTGCTTTAAGGTAAACCATATCAGTGGGATGGGCACTGAGCACAGTCATAAAGCAGAAGAGGTAACCTATTTGTAATGTCATTATCCTGCCAGCAACGCTGCCTAATGGTCCTCAAAGCACTCTGAAAACTGCTTATCAGTTCAGGAGTTCTGACTGCAGTCTGGTACAACATGGGTTGCAGGTGGACTTTGAGACCTGTAACTCAACAATATTACACCTAAGTAGGAATTAAAGGAGGTTTGTATGTGAGATACTCACAGTGATCATATTTCCTATGACTGACAAGCTACAATCTGCTCAAACCTACAAGCAAGAAATCCTGTTGAGATCAAATTACCTTTTTCAGGATAAATCCAGCAAGCTACAGATGTTGAGAAGCTGGACTAGCTGAGCATTGTAGGTCCCTTCCAACTCAACTGTTCTATTCTGTTTGATGTCATTCTAAATGGCATAGCTGTGGCAATGTCATTCTAAATAGCATAGCAAACCCACCTCCTGCAAACACAGGGCATGATCCTGAGAGCATAAGGTGGTGGGAAGTCCTATCAGTGGGAAGTCCCTCTGCTGGGAGATAATTTACCAGACCTGGCAAGAAACAGACCACTGAACAACTGATAAACATTGGACCAGGCTTTTTAAAACTAGATTATGAAAAAACCTACGTAACAAGGCAACCTGTTATCACAGAAAATATTTGTGCTCAAACATTAAACCACTTGGAAGACACAAACAGTATTTTCCCAGTGACAAATGCATAGAGCACTGAAACCTGAAAGAACACTCCTCTAAAATAAGAAGAATGAAAGATATATGAATTATGATTTTCTACACTTTCAAGAATTATAAAACAAGGGTTAAATGACTGTTTTGCAGGGTTGTTTAAATTTTACTGTGTCCATGTGAAATGAAGTATTGCCAAGTCATCTCAAGGGCTGATGTTTTCCAAAAGAATTATTACAAGAGTGCTACAAATTCCATGTAGGACACATAATCAAGTGTTCTGCTTAACATCATAATTGCACCGAGTGCTGTGGTGTGAAGTTAGAGTGGTGCATGCACCATGATGTTATAGAAAGTGTGACTTCCCTCAGGAGCCTTCTGACTGAGCAAACAAAGATCCCAAGGTGCAGAGGGCTGAAAAAGAAAGCAGGGTATTTATTATGGTGGCAGGCATACGTCTGATTCAAAGACTGAAATGAGCAAAGGGCAGAAGCAAGGGGAGAAAAAATCCTTGAGGGAATTTCTAAAAGATGACATCACTGATCTCGAAGCACTTGAGGTCCTGGGTTTATCAGTGCTGTTTGTAATGGTTGAAGATTCACTGTAGCTCAGGGTTGAGTTAAATCATAGAGGGTTACCTCTTGGTAAAAGCAGCGTTTTTATTATCCCTCAAACAAGGTTTGCAGTGAAGGATTTACCCTTGACCCTTCATTTTCCTCTGCAAGAAGGAATCTCATGCTAGGCTGTTTAAGCGACGTCGAGCTGTGAATTAGGTGCAGCTTTGCTAGACTGTGTAAGGCAGGACCAGACCTGGGGGCTTCCGAGGGTCTGAACCTCACTGTCCCACTGGTGACTGCCATGGCAATTGTGGGAAGGGGCTACCTTCTCCTTGGGTAACATGGTTCTTATGGAAAGCCTGTACCACTGCTGACAGTACTTTCTCAAGCTATCTTGGCATTCAGTGAAATATTGTTCTCCTTCTGATCCTATCTGCATAACTGCATTTTTGAAAAATCCTTTCTGGCTGAGCATTTGAGTGGACCCATTTTATTTTCTTTACTGGTACTCTTAAGAAGGCAGCCAGGTGGGCTGATGTGGCTTTGCTCTTTGACCTATCCATGAACATTTTAGAAGAGCAGTAAAACACTCATAGCACATTGGTTTTGCAATAACATGGTTATTAAAATTGTTAAAATTCTCAATAATTTCATTTAACTGGCAGGTCCTTAAGAGGGAAAGGGAGAAAATGTGAAACAGAAAATAGCAAGTAAAAATGAATCAAATCATTTTCCTGACCAGTTTACAGTATCACACTGTTACTATACACTGCTTTGTCTTAGCATTCATTTTGAAGAATTCCTCTGCACGCAGAGCACGGTTCAGCTTCACCTTATTAGATCTTTTTTATGAGGCATCCACATTATTTGGTCTCTGGAGAGCTCTTGGTATTTGCAAAATTACTTTAAATACGTTAAATATGAATACTTTGAATTAAACTGTTTTAAAATAGTCCTTTGAGGAACTGCTGCAAGACCAGTGATTAAAGAGAAAATAAGGGTTAAATCATAACTATTCCACCCCCTTTGTGACTGCTACCTGTGTTAGCTCCCAGAGTGATTCTTGGCCTCGGTTTCCCACTCAGCCTGAAGTGAAGCTGAGATGCCATGGATTGGGTGAGGTGTGGGCGGTGTGTTCCTCTGTCCAGCATAGCTGGGAGTTAACTTCCAGCAAAGTTGGACTCTTGCTAAGAAAAAACCAGTGCCTGGGGAAAATGGAACAGATACTTATTTCACTACCCAGTTTCATTTGTGTTATTCAGAGATAACTTTGCTAGTTGATCACCTATATATTCTTCATATGGAGGCAAACATATGCCACCACAAAATGGTCCCACAAAGAAAATGGTGCTGGATGGTTCAGCTTCAGGTTTATGGCCCACTGATACTTAGAGCAACAAAGCCAGCTGATACCCTGCCAAAGTTCACAGAATCACAGAATCACAGAATCCTAGGGGTTGGAAGGGACCTCGAAAGATCATCTAGTCCAACCCCCCCTGCTAGAGCAGGGCCACCTAGAGTACGTCACATAGGAACATGTCCAGGCGGGTTTTGAATGTCTCCAGTGAAGGAGACTCCACGACCCCCCTGGGCAGCCTGTTCCAGGGCTCTGTCACCCTTACAGTAAAAAAATTTTTTCAAATATTCAACTTGAACCTCCTATGCTCCAATTTACACCCATTCCCCCTGTCCTATCCATCAGTAACCCAGCAGAGCTTTAACATGGCAATTACTTCACATCTTTGCAGGGAGAAAAGAATGCAGCTGTCTAGCAAAAGTTCTCAGCACACTTCCTTTCATTTTTTATGCTGAGGTTACAGAGAACAGTGGTGTGTGATGCTTGAGAACCTTTTCTCATTCCTTTCCTTCCTAAGTTTCAGCTTAAAGGCTTGGCTTTAAGTGGTTTCTTGTCCCTTTCCTTCCTAAGTCTGTCCTTAGAGGCCAGACTTTCAGTGGAGGTAGTAGTTAGGGAAAAGGCTGTGAGTTTTAAACAGTTTTTCTGAGGTTCAGAGATACTAAATTTGTCCATACTGATTCTTTAGTGGTTCTTGGGGTATACTTTCTTCTGAAAGCTATCCCAGGCATGTTATGCAGCTACTCATTGCTGTGGATTTTTACTGTGGATGATACAGTGGCCCAACATGCTTAACAATTTAAAGTCAATGAAAGGTAAGGTTTTCTGTCCATGTGCTATGGTTACACTTCCAGTATTTCAGACATTTTATAAGGAATTTATTTACTCTGTATTTTATATACAATTTTGATGATAATTTCTTTTGGCAACAGAACAGTTACCAAAAAATCACAAATGAGCCTTTCTTTGAAGTGCATGTATAGACCTGTGTTAATTTAAACTTCATGTGATTCTTAAAACTGACCCCCTCAAACATTTTATTTACCCTCACATGGCTTATTTCAATTTAGCTTAAAGCAGCAAGCAATTAAGTCCAAAGAAGAGTATGCACAGAGAGAGCTGTAGAGACTCAAGTGAGCAAGTTTTAGTCAACTCCATGATATTGAATCAAAGCTCCTTTTTTTTTTCCTTAAAAAATGCTTTAAAATGACTTTGAGTCTCTTCCCTACATAAAATCTTGGAACCTGAGTGATGTGTTAAATTAAAACAAAATCAAAGGTTAACATGTGAAAGCAGTCATATGCTGCAGCAATGTACGTCTTGAGGAGTGAAGGGTTTACAAACAGAATTCTCTCAGGGAAGGAAAGCAATTGACACCCAATTAGCGTTAAAGCATATTCCTAAAGCTCAATGACTTGAGAGCAAATTACAGTTGTCATTGTGGATTTGTGAAGTGTGCTGAACCATGATGCATTTCTTCAGAGGGAAGTTGCTCAGACATGAAAGTATCAAACAACACAGCAAGTACAAATTCTCCACTTTTCTATGATATCTGTCCTTCAATAAAACAAATTTGTAAGGTGACCACAAGGTCAATTGGATGCATTTTTATGGATTCCTGCTGTTAAAAACCTGTCGATGGCTCACCAAGCTTTGAACCAAACTGCAGTACATCGGTTCCCCTCCTCCCTGCCTTTGGTTTTCTAGCTGTAAGCTGCCACAGAGATGGCAGCCTGCTCCGGAGAAAAACGACAGGGGGAAAGGTTTTGTTGCATGACTGGTAAGGTGTAGGCTTCTTGCATTCTACTTCTGAGCAGGATTTTTCATCCTTAGAGTGGGAGATCAGCCCAGTGTGATGGTGACCAGGGCAACCCTCATCAGAAAGGGAGGTTTTCCAACTTCATTGCTCTTCCTTTATTTGCATACACTTCATATGAAATAGCCCCAAGCTGGGGCTTTATTATCAGCCAACCATTTTAGCAAGATTATGCAGGAGGAGGAGAGCAGCTGTCATTTATACATGAGCCTGGGAAACAAGCTTATTGTTTATTTGACTCATTTAAGGAAAGTTTGCGTTTGAACACGGATGAAGCAGCACAGTTCCACATCAGAAATTACCTCCTCACAGCCT
Source organism: Chloroceryle aenea (assembly GCA_013399075.1). NCBI lineage: Eukaryota > Metazoa > Chordata > Aves > Coraciiformes > Cerylidae > Chloroceryle > Chloroceryle aenea. The sequence continues at coordinate 389,165 of VWZY01008280.1, forward strand.
CCCTAAGCTGTTGATCTGGTACGTTTGAGCCAGTGCAGGGTCCCCTGTAGCAAAGCCAGCACCTTATCCGTGTGTGCAGTGCAGGGGGCAGCTGCCCACCCCAGACCACCTTGCTGGCTGCCTGCACCACAGCTACAGCCCCACACCAGGGCTGTGCCACGTCCACAGGCAGCGCTCGCCTCGAGCTGGCCGGTCACCCATCCATCGCACGCTGACTGCATGGCTTCAGGCAGCCTTGATTCATCAGCATCCTGGATAAGGATGCTTTTCTCAACTGGAAGCAGGGACTACTTAACGATGAAGTAATTAAATCACACTGGTCATGAAAGCCCTCACTGTTAATTTACAGTTTTTGTCATAGCTCCCAGAATACAGTCGTGGAAACAAAGACTGAATTGAGAACAAAAGGAGGGAACTTATGTAAGAAATTTCAATTTCCCACAATTTTCATAACTGTTTGAAGCATGTCTGCTTGTTTCAATTGGTTTGAAGAAATCCTCTCTGTGGTTCTAGGTGCATACAGAACAGTTTAGCATTTTTGGATTCTCCTTCTTTGCAAGCTCATTGCTCAAGGAAAGGAATGCAGTTTTACTGCAATTAAGAACCTTACACATAACGGGAATTTTAATGTTCTTTCTGTTCACTACCAGTTTTGAAAACCCTGCTCTGTCTTTCCTGTAGCTGATGCAGAATGTAGGAAAGCATAAGGAAAGTGAAGGCAGACTCAGACATAAGGAAGAAAGAAATATTAAAATAAATATGAAAACGGGAAATCCAACAGGAAGCTCTCTCAGACTTAATGCCAGTTAACTCAACATCTTGTAAATAGGGAATATAAATTCTTATAAAACCTCAAAAAATACAGTATGGAAAAAAAACTTAAGTATCTTCACATCATCTGTTATTTCTTCCTTCAGCATGAATAATGAAAGATTTTTGTTTTCTTTTAGAAGAATTCATTATTTAAATTCTATTATTTTTCATATAGTAATAATGAACTTCCATTGACTATTAAACCAGTTAATACTAGTGTAAATTTTATTTTCTTAATTGGTTTGACCATCTTCTCTTTGCAGAAACCTCATGCTTCTGGAATAAGACCTAACAGCGGTCCACAAGCAGGTGGAACCACCCTCACCATCACTGGTACAAACCTGGCTACTGGTTCCAAGAAGGATGTTCAAGTTTCAGTTGGTAGCCAGCCTTGCAATGTGTACGTACCCAGAATAACTAACAATGCAGAACTGTACCATAACAAAGCACCAGCCTTTTCTGGTCTTTAGAAATCACACAAATCCATTATCCATCTCTTCATGGCTCACCCCATGCAATGGAGCTCTGCACGTAACAGTCAGACAGAAACTCTCTCAGAGGCTCCAGCTGGAAGAAGCAGCTGTGAAAACATCAGAGTGGGGGAACTCAGATATCCAAAGTATTTTCCACTTTTGGCTTTGTCTGCTTGACTGGCTGCTCCAGAGCCATCCATGCTTCCACTCATCATCTCCTCAGCGCTTCCATATAAAATCCTAATCTTCTAGTGCCCGTTAGTTTGTTCCTCTTTTTCCTTTTATTAATTGCTGCCCTTCTCCTCCCAAAACACAAATGTCCCAAAGTGTGCTGGTATCAGATTGTTCTTGCATTTGTACACAGTTCCTTTTAATAACCTATCTTTTGTAGACACCCTAAGTGACCTGAAGAAAGCGTTGTCTCCTCATTACTCAGTGCTTAGCAAAGATAGAGCCCTTTTTTTGTTGCTTCTGGGGTACTACAGTAAAGAATACAAATCCCCATAATGTGAATAACTGAAGACATTGCCTCTTCTTTTTCTTCTCCAATCTAGCACTGAATTTGGAGATGAGATCGTTTGCATTACAGGACCTAACAGCAAGGTTGAAAATGTAGCAGTCACGATGAACTATGGTGGCATGGCAATAAGTGTACCAGTGCTCTTTTCGTACAGCGAGAACCCTACTGTCACCAAGTTCCTGCCAGTAAATAGCTTCAGCAGGTAATGAAGTGTCTGTCGTAACTTCACGTGCAATTGGGTTAAAATGTGTAATTTATAACAAACCTATTACATATAGAACTGTTTGAAGTCAAACCTCCTGTACTCTAACCATGCTCACATTTAGATATGTAGAGTTTGTGGTCTTTCTTAACTGCAGCTGATATTTGCAAGTTTTCTGTTTATCTCCAAACTTTAATCCTCACTTCAAAGGTAAATCCTGTAAGCAGAAAAGGTAATGAGCTTCTTCTAAATAACATGTCTCAAAGAAAGACATTTGAAACATTTCAGCATGATGCCAGAGAACGTGATCTTTGTATTACTTAAAAGTCCTTACCCTATAAAGATAACCTATATAAAAGGTTTCTAACAGATCTTCTGTTCAGCTCTTAATAAGTAAGCTGGAAACAGAGGATGGTTATGGCATGTCATCTCTTTTTCCCGTGAGGAGAAAGGTATCTCTTTAGCAAATCTAGACTGGGATTCAGTAAAGCTTTTGAAAGGCATGCTTTCTTCTGAGGGGGTTCTCACTAACACCCCATCTGGCAGCGGTTGCTTCTGGAAAAAAGCTGATCTAGTACTAACTGTGTAACCAAAGAAATGTATGCCACTCATATTCACAGCAAAATGGCAAATCATCCATATAAAAGTCCGTGTAGCATACCTCTGATTTGGAGAGTATTCTGTGCCAGACACAGGGACAAACTTAGAACCTGGTTTCGTGATGGTCTCTGCTGTTCCCTAATATTCTGATCTTCCTGCTTAGTGGGGTACAGCTGTCAGAGAGAGATCATGATGTTTACGCTTTCTTTTAGTAAAAAGAGATGTAACATCATGACCTTACACATAGGTCATTAAAAATAACATTGACCATGATTTCTCTTGGAGAAACTGGTACCTGCCTGCTTGAATATTGAGCAGTCACTTATGTAAAATAGGATTTGATTTTAATACTTGCTTTTGATTTTTGGTTTGGGTGGCTTTGGGGCCTGGAGGGTTTTTTGGCAGATCAATAGTGATTTACCCTAGGGGATTTAAAATACTTCTTTTTTTTCCTCTATATAAACTGAAGCTCACTTTAATGGATTGCCTTGAGGATTGCTATCGCTCTAAATCCATGTTACTTCGATGACTTTAATTCCCACTGGCAACTCACATGCATTCTTCTTATGCGAATGCATTATTTTTTAAACAATGTGTTGCAAATGAAAGGAAATAGAGAAGCCAAGTCCCTACAGACCTGTGGAAAACACATTCTCATCTTTGTCTCTGTGTGTGTGGTAGGTGGAATGGTTTTAACAAAAACATCGGAGAAGTAAAGCACACAAAGAGAGGCATCAATGAAAAGCCACAAATACTGACAAAGCAATTTGCACTTTTTTTATTCTGACATTTTAAAATGAATTTGAAGTTGACATTGCTGCTTTAAAATGCTGTGGTCATCGCTAGCTTTACCATTGTAGGATATCTGATTGTGATAGGAATTACATAGCTGTTTTCAGTGAAAGAAGCAGCAGTGCAGGACAAAGCAATCTATAGCTGTGGTAGTTTGCCAATGAATTGACTTCTTTTTTAATTCTGCCTTTCAGTGGAGGGAGAAATATCACAGTGACTGGAACCGGTTTTGAGCTCATCCAGAGTTTCTCATTGGTGGTATATGCAGAGCGTCCAGAAGCGGGGAAAATGAATCTCAAGAGGGTAATTTTCTTTCTTTCTCCCCAAAGGCATCACACTGGATGTATAAAATACAGTCTGTTCAAAAATTACTTATAAGTTTGCCCACTGGACTTCACTGGGCTTGGAGTGGAATAAGGTTCAAACAGATTTCTGCACCTGCTCAGGCTTTCCATGGAAGAAGAGCCTACTTCTGCCACCTTGCTTACGTTCACTTGTACCTTGCAGTCTACTACTTTAGAATTATTTACATTTAATAATAATAAGGATAGAAGAATTAAGCTTTGAGTGGTAAAGTGGATGCATTTCAGAATTTGAAAGTGTTTATTTTTTCTTTATTTTTCTCCCTCTTCTTCCCCTGCAAGCTTTAAAGATTTGCCTGAAACAGGACCCAGATCCAGACAATGCTGAGTACTCAGTTTTGCACAGTCAGTGCCTTTTATTTTCTCACACCTCAATGAACAAAGTCTTTTCTTTCTTGCTTCATGTGTATTCCATCTATAGCATGTTCACAAAAAGTTGTAAAAATAACATAAAAAAACCCCAAACAATCTCTTCTTGCATCTCATGTTAAGAAATGACATTACCAAGAGTCTTAATTTCCCACTCTTCTATGAAGATCACAATCTAATGCAATGATTGAGGACTTACAAGTGATCTTCCAGTGAGAATGTTGTAAGATGTTTTCTGAGACTGGCTCTTCAATCTAAGACTGTCTTGTGATCCATAAAGAGTTGGTAATGTGCATGTTTTGCATTATATGCATGATTCAACTTTTAGAGTATGCCAAAGCCAGATGGATTTGGGTCCATCAGAACCTTATCCTTAAAGAATTTTAAGAGGAAAACTGTCTACATTTCTTAGGCCATAAACCACAAGAAGTAATTAGCTTGATAGCCTTAATTCCTGGGATGATTGCAGGACAATCCCAGTACATGCTATTTAGCATTCTTGACAGTGTTTATCAACATTTTTTACCCCCCTCCTTACATATGCTCAGCATCTTCTCAGCATGTTAACTTTTCTTATCTTTTGTTTTACTTCCTTTTATATGACAATATCAGAAATTATGAGGGAGACACTAGCAAATTGCTTTTCTCAAAGTGAGAAACTGAGATGGTAATAGAAGAAACTTTGAGGGTTCCTATTAATGTTTTTAGCTGTGGTTGATGTTACTGGATGACTGAATGAGTTTCTAGGATAAAAATATCTGTGTAATTGGGGTGGAGTTGTTATCTTGATTGACAACTGGTAAATTTCATTCTGGAACTACATTTAGTAACTGTACTGAATTTCAGTGAGGTATTTTACATATTTTACAGTGTCAGTAGAGAGGTATATACCTGAGATGCTTAATGATACAGAACATGATCTGGATTAAAGGTGCTGTGTTAAATTCTTAATCGTAGAGCAGTTTAATTGTATCAGCCCAGAATGATCCAGAACCACAGAATTTGGAGGCAATGGAAACTGATCTGTAGCCTTAGCTTTTTCTGCAGGCAGCTGCTAGAACATAACGAATGAACAATTTAGGCTGATCAACAAATTTGTTTCATTTTCTTTTCAGAAAATACCTCATACTATGTTATTTCTATTGTATGGAGAGGATACAAATCCAGTGGGTTTATTTCTACAGTCTGAAGTTAAGAACAGTTACATACAGGAATGAGTCAAACTCTAAAATGTGCCGGTTCTTCTTGTGTTATTTCTTACAGTTTGATGGAAAGCTTGTGACAAGACTCAATAAAACCACTGTGGTTTTTTCTTCCCCACCAATACTGGAAGACCCAGAAAACTATAACATTACCACTATTATTCTAATGGATCATTATCATTTGGTTGTAAAAAATGAAAGCCACTCCTTTGCATATGTTGCGGATCCAACCTTTGAAAACTTCACAGATGGGATCAAAAAACAAGTCAACAAGCTTATTAATGCAAAGGTAAACTTGTCAAGTAACAGTGGTTCCTCATTTTGTCCTTGAAGCATGTATGGAATTTTTCCTACCTTTCTCATACCCTTAACAGCTCTTTGGTACCCTACCCAGAATGGTTGGTAGAGTCCCTTACTGCTGCTAGATGATGAACATTGTCAGCTCCCCTTTCCTCCCTGTTCCCCTTTTCAGATATAATTATCTTTTTAGCCATCTTTTGGTTTTCATGGGGATGCCCCCTCCTGCTGAGCCTGGCATTTGGAAGTTTCCTCTGCCACAGAAACCCCAAGGACTGGAGGGGACTTTTCTTCTGGCACCAGAATGGAAAGGAGAGGAATTATGTTAACTCCCAACCACTCTGCTCTTCTGTACACTGCAGAGCAAATCACATCTGCTGCTAAAAAATGATCCAAATGGAATGTTGAAACTCAGCATTTCTTGTCTCCCAAGACTTTGTGATGATGACGTAGCCTTCTATTTTCTGTCCAGGGCAGTAACCTGAACAAAGCCATGACGATAGACGAAGCCCAGGCTTTTGTGGGTGATGAGCCTTGCAACATAAAAACACTGACTGAAACAGACTTGTATTGTGAGCCACCAGAAGTACAGCCTCAACCAAAGAAACGGCAGAAGAGAGATACCATCAATAACCTTCCTGAATTCATTGTAGGTTACCTTTTCAGTAGAATTTAATATCATGTGTGAGTGACACTGATACAGTGCCTCTTAATTGAAGTAATTTGTTCTCCAAAGTTGTTCTACTACCATGAAGAATCTCCTTGCAGTTCTTTCTTCCTTCAGCCTCTGCCTGCTGTCTGTCATACATAAAGGTCATACATAAAGAGTGTTCCCAAGCTGCCAAATGCCTTCTACCTTCATTACGTAGGAATGTAAAATTGCAACTAGACAGGCTGGGGATTTTTCTTCCTCTGATAAGCAAAATAAAATAGTCTCATGGAATAAAGTTCTAGTGACCTAAACTCAGTGTAAAATATTTGGAGATGTTTCCTTTGTTTGGCAGTTTGAGCTAGAAATTAATTTGGTGAGAATTACTAAGAATTTAGAGGACAACTGAAAAGTGCAAACGGACAGTGGTTTACTTCTTAAGATAAATGTCTGTTCTTATCTAATTAGGTGCTATTTGGACTCCGGGAATGGATCCTCGGAAGGGTAGAATATGATACACGTGTGAGTGACATCCCACTGAATCTTATTTTGCCACTGGTACTTGTTCCTATGATAGCAATCATCATCATTTCTATCATCTGTTACAGGTGAGTTCCTTTAATTAGGTGGTTTTGCTGTCCTAAAGCTTTCAGAGCACTTCCTGATTGTTTTCAGCTCAGTCTACAGAAATGGTCTTCATCTTTTTTACGAGCTGCATAGTTAAGAAAGACAGTTAAAGCTGGAAATATGTATGAGCACCAATTTATTCCACTCATACACACCAAAATTCTTTGATGTCAGTCAGCTCGGTCTGTCCTTTACACATAAACACAACCATTGGTCCCAGGCTTGCCAAGCACACAATTGCAGACTACATTGCACACGTACATTCTTGAAATGGCAGCTAAAGTGCCTCTTGAGAAGGAAATAACTTATTCTGTACACAGATCCATCAGCATTTATGCTGCCTCAGTCAGCACTGTGGGTCTGAGATGGATGGATTTGACTAAGGGGTCGTTTTGGCCTTTCCAGCTGAGATAAGTGTTACCCACACACAAATTTCATTATTATTGGTGAAATTCATGCTTCACAAAAGGCCAGAACAATGTCTGTATTTCACTTAAGATCTACTTAGCCCAATTTTAAGGTTAGTAATGAGGGCCTCATACTGTCCCTCAGGAGGGGGTGGATTTCACTCTTATGGTGCATACCAGTTTAGCCAAAGCACTGCAGAAGTATGTGCTGTACAGCACTAATGTTCTTGTGGACCTCCCGCAACCTTCTCAGCTCAGTCCCAGACACACTGGCTCAGAGCCAGTGCAGGACATGTTGCAACCAGTCTTTGTTCAGTACATACAAATTGAGTTTCCGTACTTAATATGTGATTGGAAGCATTTGTAGCTACTGCTTCTTGGATTTTAAATTGCTGGCCCATATGTGCTTTGAAGCAGCGGGATCGCGATGGTGCCAGGTCAGTTTACACTAAATGAAGGTCCACTGTTGCTGTCCTCCTCCTCCATTCTCTTTCTGCTGCCAGTGTTTAAAAAGAAATCAAAACCAGGAGAACTTCCTCCAATCCTTTGGCTTCTCCCTCAAAGCTGTAGCAAATTATTTACTTCTGCAGCTTGTAACTTTTTTTACATCTTACCTCTGTCCCATAAAGACGCAAGAGCCAACAAGCGGAGCGAGAGTATGAAAAAATCAAATCACAACTCGAAGGCCTGGAGGAGAGTGTCAGAGACCGGTGCAAGAAGGAATTCACAGGTAGGATGAATATTTGCACTCCTCGGGGTGCTCTTGAGCAATCAGAAGATGGGCTGGAGCAGTGGTGCTAGCTTGCTAAAACTCTTCTGGGAAGAAATCATTAGTAGATCTTAGTAGTCTTCATAACTGACACTGAAATACAGTAGATATTTTGCTGTTATATATGAAAGCCATAAATAAAACAGGGAGCTGAGGTTATCAAAGAAAATGGGTTATTCTAATCTAAAGAAAGCACAGAGTTAGCACCTGGGAATAGAAACTAGTTGAGATTGGGGTTGCTTACAGCCATTAATGTGAGTGGTAAGAATTTTTTACAGTGACTAACTGTGCACTTAGTCTTTAGCACAATGGCTATGTGTGCCAAGTACTCACGGTAAAAACTGTTTTCAAAGCTGCAAAATTTATTTGCAGCAATCGTCGTACAAAGGGATAATTTGGCAAGTTCACAGGAAAGAAATAGCATTTTGCCCTGTTTATCATGGGAAAACCTTGAGCTTGATTTGAGGAGCTAGCTAATTGTTCTGTGCAAATGTAGAGGCATCATTCCAGGGAAGGCAGTGGGAGGTGTGAAGGCTCAGCATTTCTACATGTTGAACTACTCATTGAGACGTTTAAATTAGGCATCTGAGTGCAAGCATTGCAAATATTGGCCTGAAGGATTACCATGAAATGTCACCTCATTATCTGAATTTTACTTGCTGTTGGGTTGTGTTGAAATAATCTCTACTTAAAAAAAAACAAAACCATGTTTTATTTCTAAAGAGAAATAGATTATATTGACAGTGACTAAAAAGCAGGATTGAATTAAATAGCAATTTCACATTAGAGTTTGAAATCAATTTAAGAAGCTCAGTGTATCTCAAAGATTTCAGCCATGCTTGAAGCCTCTCACAGGCTTCTTTTTCTGGCATTTCTGGGACATGATGTTGCTTTCTTTTACCAGCTTGCTTTCTCTGGAGAACTAATTCCTTCCATGTTCTGGACACAAACCAGAAGCAAATGTTTGAATCAAGAACTATTGCCAAATGGGCTTCATTTCTAACTGCATTTTGAACTGTGAAAGGATCCATCAGGGTTAACAGCCCTCCCTCTTGCCACCTCTCCTGTGGAACTTCATAGCTGTTTCTGAAAGGACAAGGTTCCTTTCTCTTAATGACACTCCTAGTAGGAGTCTGCAGACTCCAGCTGCATGTTGGGTTGTTCCTCTCTGCTCCACCAAGCACAAACACTGGGGAGGTAGAATGCACATCCAGTTCCTGAACTGCCTCCACCCTGCCTGACAGTAAAATGAAACAATAAAGTCAAAACACATTCTGGATCCATACTGTGAAACTGTGATGTCAACAACACACAGTGCAGACAGTCTAAGATTCACAGGACCAAAGACAGGGAAGGAGAGGGACATCAGGGAGGAAGTACCAATGCCACAAAGCTGGAAAACACAAGGTGCTTTCTCCCTCAGTTTTGCTGAATGCTGTGAAAGAAAGAGGTACATGAATGAAGAAAAGCAGTAAAATGTTGGAGAAAATAGGTCACTATATTAATTAACATGGTATTCTAATCAATCAGAAATATCAGGTAATTGGAAAGCCTTCAGCTAGAATAGCTGCTCCAAAGGATGATTCCCTAATTATTGTCCCTTTTAAGAACTTCAGAGCTTTTGTGTCCCACAGAAATGTTCAGCAGTTTCAGTTAACCATTCAACCTTCTTCCTCCCTGCCATCCCCTTCCTTCTAATTAAATAAGCATGCTTTACACTTCAAAACTTTCTTTCCTTGATTGCTATGTGTTTTATAAAAGAACTTTTATTACAGCTTAGACCCAGGTGGAATAGAATGTACATTGAAGGAGAAAAAAATCCAGAACCAACCAAACAACAAAAATTGCAGACTTTTTTTGGCTCGGTGCTATAATCCTACATTCATATCTATGAACTTACCCAGACACCCATTAAGGTCCTTTTCTGAATAGGCACCAACAAGAAAACCATCTCTGCTAAAGGCAGTTATCCTCATGTCACCATAGGACTAGCTGTGGTCGTAGTTAACAGGACAGTTGGTAAAAACATCAAGAGAAAATGTGAGATGAAAGAGCTTTTTGGTGTTGAGCTGCTTTTTCTCCATTGCAAGGCACCTGAAGAGATTGTGCTGCCTAAAAAAGCTACAGGCTTTTTTTAAATGAACCAATAACCTGTATTGCATGTTCCAGATCTAATGATAGAGATGGAGGACCAGACAAATGATATCAATGAAGCTGGAATTCCAGTACTGGACTACAAAACCTACACAGACAGAGTCTTCTTCTTGCCCTCTAAAGACGGAGAGAAAGATGTGATGATTACAGGAAAGCTGGATATTCCTGAGGCCAGGAGACAGACCGTGGAGCAAGCTTTGAACCAGTTCTCCAACCTCCTCAACAGCAAATCATTTCTCATTAATGTGAGTACTGGAAGTAGATTTACCTTGACTCTTAGCTGGGCTTACCTGCGTATGCAAGACAGTAGGTTTGCAAGCTTAACTGCACCAAAATTATTACAAAGGAGTGGTTTTCCTACAGTTCTGGTTTCAAAGTAGCTGCTGCAGAAGCATGGCATCACAGCCAGAGCTTCCCGGTGGGTTGGGGAGGCAAGATCATATTTCTGTGCCAGGTCACATAGTATGGAGTTAGTCAACATTGCAGTGGCTGTAGGAAAACAGATCTTAACCCAATCTGGCATAAAAACCGCTGTTACAAGTTTGTTTTAGCCTTCTTAAGAGACGTGATCAGATTCCACACTGGTTCATCACGGGAGTCATCTGTGGGCAGCCATCTGCTGGATCTCTGTCCCAGAGAGGCAGACTCTCCTCAAGTGGCCTATTCATCAAGATTGATAAGTGCTCACAGCAGCTCTGAAGAGACTTCTAATTGCTCACTCTCAAAAACTGAGGCTGATTGTCAGACACCTAAATATAGATTTAGGCTTCTAACTTTTTCTCCTTTTTTAAATGAGGCTGCAGTGCTGAGCTAGCTAATGGTAGCATTACAGCTTATGGCAGATGAGAAGTGCATTCCCAGGTGTACTCAGATTAGTGTCTTTGTAATTTGATGTGAAAGGACTGGGAATTTGGAGGAGAGGGGAGCTGATTTTCTCTTTCAAAAAAAATTGTCACAGAACACCTTTTTTTCATTTCATTAAAGCATCCTTTTTAGATAAGGCTTCAGCTGAAGTATACAAGCATTCCTTGGGTTAATCCGGTGCACTGTGTGTGTACCTAAAAACAAATCATAGGCAACATTTTGTTCTACATAGTTTTTTCAAACTTCTGAAAACTTTTCCATTCTCTGCTTAGGAAATTAATATTAAAATAGTGTTGCTTGTCTTCTTAGTGCAGACAAGTGTTGAGGTCCTTCAGAAACCTATCATCTGACTTGATTTCACATTCGTTTTCTGTTTCAGTTTATTCACACACTGGAAAACCAAAAGGAGTTCTCGGCTCGAGCTAAAGTGTATTTTGCATCTTTGCTGACAGTTGCTTTGCACGGAAAACTAGAATACTATACTGACATCATGAGGACGCTGTTCTTAGAACTGATGGAGCAGTATGTTGTGGCCAAAAACCCAAAGCTGATGCTAAGAAGGTCTGAATGATTGTCATATTTTCTTTTGCAATGTGACTGCATTAAAATGCCAGCTATCTGTGGAAGTCATAAATAGCCTGGCCCAAGCATATTAGGAAGACAAGCTCACCAGGAATAGCTGTGAAAGGCACGGGCAGGACTGCTGGCAATAGATTTCCTTGTTCAAATACTGTAACTGACAACCTGCATCAAGATTACCGAAACATCTACCTTACTTCAAAGTGCAATACTTAACATTTCATTTACCTTTTACTCTAATTTTATTCCAAATGATCTAGCATTTTTATCACACATCATCTCCGTAATGAGCACACATAATCAGTTTGCATTGTGCCTTCAGTGAGGGCTTGCTCTAGTGTTCTTAACACTGTTATTATCCCAGATAAATTGCAGAAGAGCTCGCTCTGTGTACGTTGAAGCTTTGTAATCTGTAGGTTATTTCTCAGTTACTGCACAACTGGGTTAATTTTTCAGCATAGACACAATCTGAGATTTTGCATAAAGGATGCGTGCTTTTCAGTAATGAGCTGAAGGTACCCAGCAATGAGGAGCAATACAAAGCACTTATCCTAAAGCAAGTACATGCTCTCAAGACTCTGTAGGGAAATCATTGCATTAGGAGAGTGCGTGCAGTTAAGCATGTAAAAATATTATATTTCAAGCAAGCAATGTTTTTCTTTAAAAATGTCATTAAATACCCTTGTCATACTCAGGGTTGATTTTTTTTGTTTTCAGATCTGAAACGGTTGTTGAGAGAATGTTGTCCAACTGGATGTCTATTTGTTTATATCAGTACCTCAAGGTAAGAGTTGAGTCTGTTGCCTGTGGGGTTTTTTTATCAATAATACTTAAACATGCAGCACTGAGTATATCTTTTGATTTTGCTTTATTTCCTTTCCTTTAAACAGGACAATGCCGGGGAGCCTCTCTATAAATTATTCAAGGCTATCAAACACCAGGTAGAAAAAGGCCCAGTGGATGCTGTACTAAAGAAAGCAAAGTATACACTGAATGATACAGGCTTACTAGGAGATGATGTAGAGTATACGCAGTTGGTAAGTGGAGTATGATTAACATATTATGAAACTTTTTTTTTTTCTTCTAAAATTAAGCCCTGTACATACTTTTCTCTAGAGCTGTGATCTGCATAGAAATTCTGGTGATGGGCAGCACTGTTGATAGTTTGATAAGTGTCCAAGCAGGAAAATGGAATTATAAAGTATCTTCGAAGTGTTAAAACCAAGTCCTGCCACTGTGGTATCCATTTCAGTAAATCCCTTTCATGATTTTCAAAGTCTATCTGAAGAGTGATCAGGGTGTTTAGCTTCTTCCCTCTTCCCATCTACTTTAACTGGCAATTGATTCTTGCAGAATTCTTGCACTAACATTGTGCTTGAACTTCAGGTTGTTTTTCTCCCTTGTGATTGCTGCTCATCAGCTTATCAAACATCATTTTAGAGATCATTTTATTAGTATGGCAGGATATGCTCCTCTACAATCCTACTCTTTCCCCTGAGGGAAAGCTGCCTCTACTAGCAGTTCTGGAGACCCAAGTTAGATGCTTCAAGTGAGATGAAGTGTACATCCCTGTCTCAGGAATTTCCCATTTGAGCTCCACCACCCCCTGAATCTGATCACCAGTGCTATGGTCCAGTTCTATTAGGAATTCTGCTTTGATTTATTTTTGTTCATTGCCACAAATTTCCGCCACTTTTTCAGGCAGATTCCCCAACACAGATTCACCATCTTTTTAACAAACAGAAGCTCTTTAGCTGTTTAGGGTGCATAAATTCTAGTTTTACTCTTTCTGACAGGCTTGCTGGTTTTCTTCAGGATACAGTGTAATGAATATCAAAAGATTCACAGACTGTCCTTCAAAGACCAACACAGCATTTTTTTTTCCCTCTCTGATTTCTCTTTTATTGACATGTTAGGAGTCATTTGTGGTTGTCTCCAACAGAGAGGGATGCAGTGACATATCTGCAGTGTGGAAAGAGAAGCTTAATAAAGAGCTTTATTAACTCCTGGTAAAAAAAAAATCAACATTTTGTGTATTCTGAAGGATGCTGATGGGAGAGCTGATGTGAGGAAATGACTGTAGGACTTTCACTCACAGAATCACTAGACTGTGACCTAGACTGCCTGGAGGAAAAGGGTTTGCTGGGCAAGAAGAAATATTTTAAGTTCAATTGATATTTTGGGGATTAGTTGAGTTGTCATCTTCATATCTCAGCTGCAAGTGCCACCCATAGAAACCACACTGTCTGGCAGGGCTGGTTATATTTTCCCTTGTGTATGGAGAACAAAATTTACTTGCACTGTACATCATGTAAGACTTAATGGCAATAATTCTTTATTCAGTCTGTTTCTTTTCACAAAAAAGCCAGAGCCTGCAATTAAGCTAAATGAATGCAGTGTGAAAGCAGAATATTTGTGTATGCAATCAGTTGTGGGCACAACAAGCATCCTAGCTAGATATTAAACATTATAACATTGTACACTAGCAGTATTTCGTCCAGATTTCCTTCCAAATAAAGATTTTATGTGTGTGCATACAAGGAAGACGAGGAGATATTTGTGGCTATGTATAGTTGTATGCTGAAGGAGGTTACTATTGCTATGAAGTATTGGGATCTTTGACATGATGATGACATTGTTGCAGTAGCTTTGAACAGTTAGGGTGCATTTGTCCACTAAGGTAAGATAAAGCATGAACTAATTAGTTTACTTCTGCCTGAAAGTGAGACACAGTGGGAAAGTATGGTATAGAGCAGTTGTCTGTTCTCTGATTTTCTTATTTAAAAGATGAATCTGGTTTGCATCGCTGGGTACACTGACATGCTGCATATTGAACCACCAGCAAAATCATGTCTAATTACCATAAAGCTAATAGGAAAAGGAAGGTGAAATCTCATGATTAGCTTGAGAGTTCTGTCAAGGGACAGTGCAGTCATGTTTAATTTGACTGCCGTATGGCACAGCTTTTCTTCACTGTTTAAAAATATCACCCATGCAGGTTTCTTTCTGAGGTTTGAGATGATAAACTCAGGCACTATGATTGGCAGTATGTATCTGAGAGCTGCAATGCTTCTGATGTGCCTGGCCTCCAAAGCTACCTGACTGGCAAAAGATCCAGAAGGGCTCTGAGCTGTTTTACTGATTGAGCTGGTGAAAGAAAGGCTTTTCATGACATCTATTTGATTTGGGTGGATTTTTTTCCTTCTGGGGAGGGTTTCTGGCCATCATTTTCTCATTTGCTTTTGTCTGTATTAAAACTGACACTTTTATAGTGAAGCTACTTTTAAAAAATCACTCTTGATTTAGCAAATTACAAACTTTCAAGAAATTCTCTTTAACTTTAAAAAACCCCATGTCAATACTATCAGAAAACAGTAATATTTTAGAACTAGCATAAACTATTTAGGTATATTTCCTAGAGCTGTTAATTGTGACAACAGTAAGCAATAGATGAGGTCTTCAGACACAAAAGATTATAAAAATGGCTTTCATAAATACATATATATGTGTGTGTATTTATATGTATCTACTGAGCAGGTGGTTACAGGAGGTACATTACAGGAGCTGATCAAATCACTGCTCATCAGTTGAGCCATATTAAACCACTATACACACAGACCTGGTCCTCTCCACTTGAGAAGTAAAACCACAACCATAAAGACAATGTGAAGGAAGGCAAGAGCACACAATATTCTAGGAGTTCAGCAAAGTGCAGCTCAAATGATTATTGGGAACTCATTAACTTTGGGCACTGCATTACTTGTGCTTTTCTGGGCGCCAGGTTATCAAGTTATATGAGAAACATGTAATTAAGTGGTCCAGCTGCTCTGTTGTTGTGTACCTCTTTAATAAATTCCCGAGACTCAATAATAGCATCTTAGACATGAGCAGATCTATTCTGCATCTTTTCTGTTTTGTCATAGTGGGAAGAATTAGCTGGAATTTATGATAGCTGTTCAGCTGCCAAACAGCAAAGGATTCCTCAAAAAATCCATACTCCCATTGCAAATATGTGCAATAATCACTGCACAGTGATGTTGTTTGCATTTAAATCACCCAGAAAAACAGACTCAGAGATGATTCGGTGCTGATTTATCATAATAACCATGTGCATCCTTGTTCTTTACAGACAGTAAATGTGTATGTGCAAGATGGAGGATCCGATGCCACACCTGTGAAGGTGCTAAACTGTGATACTATATCACAAGTAAAAGAAAAGATAATAGACCAAGTCTATCGAAACCTGCCGTGTTCTCAGTGGCCAAAAGCTGACAGTGTGGTTCTTGGTAGGTAGCTACTTGTGATACTATATTGAGCAGGTGAAACATGTTGTGTGATTTTGTATTTAAAAAAAAAAAAAAAGTTTCTAAAAATTATTTACTGGTGGTTTTGGAGTTTTGTTTGGTTGTTTTTTAAAGTCAAATCTCTGTTTGGCTGGTTGCAAAAATACATCATTTTTCATCAGTCTTAATATACATTAAAAGTTATTGCTCTGTCACAGAGTTCTTTTTCCTGACTCTTAAAGTTTTGGTGTACTATCATTAGTGTGCAAAGAGCCTGTTAATGACTGTTAGCACAAATTTATTCATGTCTGACAGTCAGTATCTCAGGTACTAATTAATGTGATAATGACAACATGGACAATTAACTGATGGAGAAGTAATGATGCCATTTCAGAAACTGGTACTGGTTGTGACTTGCCTTTATGATCGTTATTCAAAAGAATTATAACATACAGGAGCTGCACTTTTAGGGGATGATGAGCCATCCAGCCTCTGATGGTTTTTTTTCTTCTTGAGAAAAAAAAAATAAATTGACATAACTTAAAAGGCCTAATAATCTCCTAATAAAATCTCCAATTAATAATTTTGCAAGATCTTCATTACTGCCTTAATCTGAAAGTAGAGGATGCAGTTCTTGCCCTTCAGAAAATCCTAGTAAATTCCCTCAGTATTCCTTTTCTACTTCCTTGCAAAGGCCTACTCTATTTTGGACTGATAGCAGTTATTATATCTATCTGTAGTATTCTATGCAAAGGAATTTAACTTTTTATGGAAAGTAATCCAAAGTCATGTGCATGGTTGGAATAGTTGATGCAAACTTCTGTAATAAAGAACAAACAGTTAAGCAGTAAAAAATACACAGTGTTATATGCCAAATTACTTCTTTTAATGTTCCACAAAGCATCAGTGGGGCTCTAAACTGAAACATTCTTGGAGCAGTTATTTTTACACTTGGTTAAAAACTGTTTTTTCTTACTTTAATTATTCCTTAGAGTGGCGTCCGGGTTCTACTGCACAGATCCTCTCAGACTTGGATTTAACATCCCAAAGAGATGGCAGATGGAAACGTATCAACACACTAATGCATTATAATGTAAGGAGGTGTTTTCAGAGCAGTTGTTCACATCTGCTAACTGTTCTCTAGTAATAAATGAAACCTTTATTTGTTTTTAGAGAAACTTCTGTGCTATATAAAGAATAAAAGCCCCCCTAGCTCTAGGTCTAGGCAGTAAAAGCTTGGGATCATAAAAGATCTAGACCTACTGCCTAAACATCTTACCAAAAATACATCACCTAAATACCAGCATTCTGGTTTCCTCATCATTGCAGTGTCCAAATCCAAACTGCCCTTTGAACATTCAAAATCTCCTTTTGTTAGGCCTCATATTAATCTCTTCTTCTCTCTACCAGTTCATACCCCTGAGAATTATCTTTGTCCTTGCTCTGCTGCTAAATAGATTTTGGGTTGGTCTGGTTTGTTCAACAGCTGTCATGAGAGCAGATGTTGACAGTTTTGTACCTCCTGTTTTAGGTTTCATACTGTGCACTGTACCAAGTTCTTGCAGTCCACTTATCTTTCCTTTTTATGGTATTTATTGCTTTCTAACAACGGATATCCTGAGTAGGAAAGACAGAAGTCAGTTGGTTTTCCCTCAGAAAACAGACAGATCCAATTCTTCATGATAAACCCTGGTTTTGTGCAAAGGGTACCCACACTGGATTGAGAAACCAGTTAAATCTTGGAGCTGCTTCTAGCATTTTCAGTAATGTCAGAGGAGATGTTAATTATTATTAAAGGAGGGGAAGGGAGTCAGGTCTGAATTGCAGAATCAGTTGCCCAGGAAGCCTTTGAAGGGCAACATTAGGTCTAGATTCCCTGCACAATATTAGAGAAACCACAGTTTAGATTTTAATAAGATTCAGCAGCGCCTGCTTCTTTTGAGTAACATCCCTTCATTTGCATTTTCAAAGGTCCGAGATGGTGCCACGCTCATCTTATCAAAAATGGGAATTTCCCAGCAGCCAGAGGATAATCAGCAAGATGTCCCAGGAGAAAGTAAGTATCTTCTGGCTTTCCCTACATCCCAAAATGACTAGAAGTCAAAACTCACCCAGAGAGGGTGACATTGCTGTCTTGATCTTGTTTATAAAGCATGTCTGTGGAGATAGATATTCCCCACCAGATTATATAGGTCTTATTTATTGTGAGTTACCTGCTATACACTTGCAATGGTTTTCTTTGTCCTTATTATAACAGCTTTAAGTAATGGGGCTGTAAGCATAATTACTGTTGAGTCCATACACCAGCTTAATAAAAAGCACTCTTAGCAAACACTTCCTTGCATATTTTGTTCCTTAATCCCACTACATCTATAGTCAAACCATATATTTCATCTTTCTAAAGCTCGATCTCTTTTTCTCCTTCCTTCTTCCTTTACTTAGTTTCTTCTCCAAATTTCTTCCACTTCTTACTAGACTGAGAATTGAATGCAATGTTCTAGATGAACCACAGCAGAGACCAGCTCCCCTCTCTGGGACATAATGGATCTGATGTAATTTTTTTATTGCATTTCTTATGACTGTGTTGCTTTGCAAACTCATCTCTGTACGTCCATATTTTGTGTCTCCTTCCCTCTGAGTGATGTTTCCCTGGCTATGCTAGCTTGGTTTTTCCAGGGTTTGTTGGTCGGCTTTATTCATTCCATATACATTGTCTCTTTGGTTGCAACTTTTTCCACAGTTTCTTTGTTCTTTTTGAGGCTTGCAATCCACTCTGTGTCAGTGTCAGGTCTCTCCTTATAATGCTTCCTCTCTGTCACATCACTAATGCAGCTGCTGCATAACTCTTGTATTGCTGTCTGCTACAGTATTCTGGAATTTTCAACGTGGAAGACAGCCTGATACCTTGCAACCTGTCGTTTAAAGCTTTTACTTCTACGTGTTAGTATTCCAACTAGACCAGTTTCCTTTATCTCAAAACCTCCTGTGATGCAATATCCATTACAACCTAACATGCACTCAGATTTTTATGGAAATACTTACTTGTAAATTTATGTCCTTTACATTTCAGATAATCAGTTTCTCTGGTTTGGGGTTATTTTTTTAACCTTATATTCAGTTATTCTACACAAGGTAGAAGTTAGGTTTATGGAACAGTAATTCTTGAGATCATTCTTCCTTCTGTGAACTCATTTGATATGCTTTTCTGTCTAACACTGATTGCAAAAGCCATTGCTTCACCTAATAGTTTCATTCCTTGGAACAGATTTACTGACTTAGATTTAATAAGTTTCAAAGGCTGGGAAGTCAAACAGATTGGAAATAATATGCCAGAAAAGTATGTTTTTCAGAAGATAGGTCTCAGCTGATAGCTCTGATGTATATCACTGTTCAACAAAACTGTGCAGATTTCCATTTCATTTGTGTTGAGTGTTGGCCAGGAAATTAGGACAGGCAGAATTACTCACCATTTACTTTTTTATTCTGTCCTCCTGCATGCTTTCCATTGAGACTTTTTCCAGCATCCTTGAAGGGTCTTCTAATGGTCATGGCTACACCTCTGCTGTTATCTTCTCACCCCTTTACTGCAAGTGCCTGCCGTGGTTGGCCAAGTGGTGATTCCTCTGTCACAGCAGGTGCCAACCCAGCATGTTAATACTTAATATAGAGGGCAGTGAAGTGCTACCAGGTGAGGAGCTGATTCTAAGTCACCATCCAGTTTGGTTGCAGCAATTGCTGAGAGCACTGCTGAGTTGGTAATCACCTTCCCTCTAGAGAAGTGGAGTGACCATAAATGGAGCCTGGTGGCTCACTGCAGGGGGTTGGACTGGATGACCTTTAGAGGTCCCTTCCAGCCCAAGGCATTCTGTGATTTTATTCTATGATTATGGAGTCCTCAGCTCATTTTGCTTTCTTAACATGGAGCACTGTTCAGTCTCCCATTCTGGGCTCACAGTCTTTATCCTCCCCACCTCGCTACCCCTCTGGCAGGCAGTAATGGACCAGACCATGCAGTTTTCTTTTTCTGTTGAGTTTTGAGGCTTTTTTCTTCTCTGTGATTATATCTTCAGCTTTGATTCGGTATGATGAAGCTCTTTGAACTTGCATGATCTGTACTTCGAGATTAACTCCTTAGTTATATGTGTGGCATACTAAATTGTAAAGGAAAAGCAGACTTCTGGGGACAGCACTGTTACACTTCATCCCAAACTATGAAGACAACTTCTACTATGTTTCTTCTCCATGTGCTGCCTTGCACCACAGTAGTGTACAAATTCATGAAGACACCATTCATGCCAGTCTAGCCCATTTCCTTTAGCACCAGAGGATCCTCAGAGCTATCTGGAGCCTGCTTCTTCTTTTGGAAAGCTCTAAAACATTACAAACCTAGTGCAAAGCAAGAGCCTGCAGTGACAGTGGTTTCCAACATGCTAGGTGTATAAAAGGGTGAGGAAAGGATCAGAGGCTTCCCCTCCCACACATACACATTCATATGACACAGGGATTTAGAGGGTTGGAATAAATGGAAATCCTATCCTGGCTGTATGAATGAAGCTTAGGATGAAGTCGTTTTCCTTTTATTCACAGTCTCTCATTAACTTGCACCTTTTGCATTGAGAAGTGTCAGCTGAAGCCATTGACTGTCTGCCAAAGTACTAGGCTTTGCACAGAACAAAAATGTAAACCCATGTTCAGAGATGTTGCTCTAAAACCTGGCATTGCTTCCATGCTGCTTTTGATTCACAGCTTCTAAACAGGAAGACACGAGAAGCTGGCGGTTGTGACAAATTAAATGCAGCATCTTTTGCTTCTGGAGATAATAACTGCAGTCACTAATTTGTATCAAGATGCAGAATGGTTTCAGTGATTTCATGCTGGTATTTCTGTACTGAACTATGAGCCGCAACAACGTGCTCCGTTATTCTGGGGGGTTTCTCTGGTTTTGGTGGTTTCTTTCTTTTTTTTTTATTTCTGAATAAAAGTAGACAGAGGGTTGCAAATAGAAATACTGATCAGCAGATCTGTGTAAGGCACCCTTCTGTCACCTCCCTGGAACTGTACTAACAGGGGTGGAGACCGGAAGGAAGCTAATTTGCTGCAGGCCACACAAGGAGAAAGGGGCTGTGTTGCCTGTCACCGTCTCACTTGCCTCCATCGTGTTGGCATCATGGTTCATACCACTATCACTAGTCAGCACAGTCAATATTTGGCATTAACCTCCCCCCAGTGTTATTTTATATTGGCCAAAGAACGCCCTAGGGCCTAGACCAAGAGTTTGGGGTGGAGCATTTAACCCAGTGGGCACAGTCTTCTCCCCACTTACGGCTCAACGCGTAATGTGGCTATCTCAATGAAAAAGGAGGTATTGTCCCCTATCTTTTCTTTTCTTCACCTCCTACTTTTCCATTGGGGAAAATACAATCTCATGAATGCTATTTCTCTTAGCAACCATACTGCTGACCTGTTTTGTTGCTCCATGTTCTGAAAATTTCTCTTCCTCTTTCTTTCTGCTATTTTTAGCAATGAATTGGGATCTTTGTGTTGCACAAGTTCATCTGGTTGAGCTGCAGTCTCTTAATCACTACTTTCCTATAAAATAGCTACTATTTCTCTAGTAGGCAATTCTGTTATTGCTAAACAAACACAGTCCAAATTAAGCTGCACATAAGGGCCAGCAGTCTCAGTGGAAACCCCCCTTTGGTTGTTTCTCTTCTCTCCAAAGTTGAACTGCACCATATACCATCAGGAGGGCAAAGAGAGGATAAATTCCTTTATAATCAGAAGAGGAAGCAGAAGCGTAGCAAGCAACTGACATAAGGCTGGAAAATAGTTTCTGTTCTAACTGCAGGATTTGATCTATTCATTTACAAAAGTAAATAACAGACATTGCAAAAGAAATTCCAGACTTCAGGCCCAGTTCTTCCTGCACCGGCGGATGATTGCTATGAATGGTATCAATTGCAAAATCACAGCTGCTTCAAAATAAAGTGATAGCTTTTATTTCTTGCTTGCTTCATTCACATGAACTCCCAACTCAAATTAAGGACCATCAAAGGGCAATGTGATTTCATGTGGCATTTATGGTTTTTTTTCCCTACCTGGTTAAAAAAAATAGTAAAGGCCCCAGAAGGCTGCACAGCTAATGCTTTTCATGAGGAGATAAAGATTCAGGCAGAAGGGTTGGCTTGTTGAATTTATGCATAAATGTTTTTTTCCCATGTGATGTAAAATCCTGAAGATACATACAAGCTGGCAAATTTAATGTAGCTGTTGAGGAACTTACTTAATAAACTACTACAGTCAGAAATTTGAAAGGCCAAAATGAATGCAATTAGGAACTGATATCTTCTACTGTAACTGGGATTCAGTTACACTAGATACATATTTTAAAACATAAAACATAAAGCAAAATAATTTGTATGATAGGACTGAATCACAACTTTTATGGGAAAAATGACTTCCACATTTTTGAGCCAGAAATGATTCTAAATGCAGTAATTCAGTAACTTGCACTGCAAAGCACCATTGATTTTAAAGGGTATACCAAGTAGAGACAAAAATTCAGAAATTAAAGGAAGAACAAACAAAACCAAGAGGTTTGCAGCTAAGTTGGTGACACAGAATCTTTTGTCAGGGGATATTAATTATAAGTTAAAACATTGTATTATCTTTTTTAGAACTGTTTGTAACCAAAGATTCACAAGGGTAGAGTTTGTCTGAACGTTGATGCTGATGCAGAAATGCAGACTCCCTTTTTTCCACTCCATGACCATTGAACTCAGCTCAGGGGCCAGCTGCATGACCAAGCCACAGATAGTATAGCAAGGCTCTGTAATCAGATGAGCTGTCAGCAGCATCCACGTGCTTCCTCCTGTTTCTGCTGTATGGTCACAGACTTGATGAGAGTGTCTTTCTCTGGTTTGGGCTATGAATACTGAGAAACCAATTTTTAAAATTCTTATTATAATGAATTATGAATTTGCTGCAGTCATTGTCTGCTGCAGTTCATGTCCTGTTGGCGAAGGGATGTGTTTTTGCTCCTTTCAGCTACAAAGTCATATAAACCTAGAATGGCAGGGGTTGGAAGGGACCTCTGGAGATCATCGAATCCACCACCCCTGCCAACACAGGATCACCCAGGGCAGGCCACACAGGAACAGACCCAGGCAGTTCTGGAAAGTCTCTAGAGAAGGAGACTCCACAACCTCTCTGGGCAGGCTGTTCCAGGCTCTGTCACTCTCACAGTAAAGATGTTTTTCCTCATGTTGAGGTGGAACTTCCTCTGTTCCAGTTTATGACCATTACCTCTCATCCTATCACAGGGCACAGCTGAAAAGAGCCTGGCCCCTTCTACTTGACCCCCACCCTTCAGATATTTGTAAACATTGATAAGATCCCCTCTCAGCCTTCTCTTCTCCAGGCTAAACAGCCCCAGGGCTCTCAGCCTTTCCTAATAAGAGAGATGTTCCAGCCCCTTCATCATCTGTGTAGCTCTCTGTTAGACTCATTCTAGTATTTCCCTCTTGAACTGGGGAGACCAGAACTGAACACAATACTCTGTCTGTGGTCTCACTAGTGCAGAGTAAAGGGGGAAGAGAACCTCCCTACACCTGCTGGACACACTTTTATTTATGCACCCCAGGATACCATTGGGCTTCCTGGCCACAAGGGCACATTGCTGTCCCCTGGATAACTTACTGTCCATCAAGCCAAGTGGTGCTGGGTAAATGCTGATAAAGGCAGGTTTGCACTGAGGTACCATACTTTGAACTCAGCAGTCAGCATAAAAATGTAAACTGCAATGGTGATGCCTAGAAAAAGCTTTGAGATCGAAAGTCTTAAATTGCTAACCACAGCTGCTACAACAACATCTTGCTTGTACCTGGAGGAGGCTAAAATTGCTCTTCCTGTGGTGGCTGTTGGGTCAGACCTAGCTGAGTTTCTGTAACTTGATCGTGTCTCTGAGAATTCATTGAGGGGTAAAGTCTTCAGCGTGGGGACCTCAAAAAATGTACATACTGTGCCTGAGCAGGCGTTTCCTTATTGTGTGACTCCTTCCTCTGCCTTTGCTCCTGACAAAAGCAAGCTTTTTTAGCTTATGTATTATTGAACATCTTGTACTTGTTTGTGTTGGACAGGAGCAGAGTAATCTAGACTCTCTTGGCAAGAGGACAGGTATGTTAAGGATAGGGAACAAAGATCTTACATGAACTTATGTATATGATTATTTTCATGTTACTGTTTTGGATGTGGGGTGTTTTTTGTAATTATTGCAATTCCTGTTTCTAGGACATGCACTCCTGGAAGATGAAAATAAGGTCTGGCATCTAGTCCGGCCAGTAGATGAAATAGATGAAGGTAAATCAAAGCGGGGCAGTGTGAAAGAAAAAGAAAGGACCAAAGCTATTACTGAAATCTACCTGACCAGACTTCTTTCTGTGAAGGTAGGTCTCATGTGTGCCATGTTTCCACCCTACTTCTCTAGATTTTGATTACAGCTGAAGAAAATGATGCAACTATTAGTCATGAATTTGGCTGTGATTTTGAGTATGTGTCATGTACATACAAGCTGGTGTTCAGGGCTTCAAGTGATTAATATGCCCCAAGGAACATTACTGGGAAAGAGATAAAGTATAGCTCCAGATCAAAGCTGAGAACAATGATTATGTGTTCATTAAATAAGGGCTTTTCTTGCAAAACAAAGTTGGATATTCTCTGTGCCACCTGTTTAGGTCACGTTTTGTTGGGTTTTCGTTTTGCTTTATAAACTGCTACAGAGTCTTCTATTTCCCCATTCTTGTATGTGACCAATGCTGCAGTATAGCCTAGAAAAATTAAAATGTTTTCAAATAATAATAGAGTATATTCAGTGCTTATAATGCAGAATGGACAGAGCTGCTGAGGTGTTGTGGCTGGGACCACAGCTACCCCTACAACCCAAGTGCTGTCAATGTGCCCTTGCTGACAGCAGAGTGGTTTCTGGGGCTCCTTGCCTGCTTGGTCCCTGCCCTGTGCTGAGGCTGGCAGCTGGAGTGACAGCAAGAGAGAGAGGATGCAGTCCTTCAAATGTGTCTGTAGGGCCAAGCAGCTGAGCAGGGACAAACTGCCTGTGGCCTCAGCTGCATGGGGGGCAATGGTACTTATTGTTCTCAGTCTCTTTGTAAAGGTTGCATAGTGCTCTGGAGGCAGAGGAACTGGAGATGAGAAGCTGTAAGCCATTAAAAAACACCTAACAGTTATTTTATGTGCACACTGCCCCTGAAGTGTAAATGTATTGTATACTTAGCAACCAGTTCCAGCTTCTTCTGTCAAGCAGGAAGCTCACCTTTCTGTGCAAACCACAGCATAGTTTCTGGTCACAACATTTCAAGCCAATACATAACATTGTTCTCTAGAAGGTCTTTACTGTGTTGGGAGTTTGCAAGGTCACTGCACTAAGTCATTGCTTGGGTTTTTGTCACCGAGCCCCAGTAGCACTCAGGACAAAGGCCTTCAGTGACTGCAGCTGGATTATGGGCTGCTCGTGTCAATAGGAATAAAAGATTCTAGGATGGCAGCAAGCTTAGCCTGCAGCACAAATGTAATAGATTTCTTTAAATTTGCTTTTAGGGGACACTTCAGCAGTTTGTAGATAACTTCTTTCATAGTGTGCTCAACTCAAACCATGTAGTGCCACCTGCTGTGAAATACTTCTTTGACTTTCTTGATGAGCAAGCAGAAAAGCATGATATCAAAGATGAAGATACCATTCACATCTGGAAAACAAACAGGTATAGTATGGACAGCATAATACTTGCAGACACATGAGAGCATAATTCCTAGGTATGTACTGTCACTCTTGCCACAAATCAAAGAAAATTTCATTTATAATTCTCAGAATCATTTTGAGGTAACATGTTTACATGAGAAAAAGGATTGCCTAGAAGCTGCAAAAATGAAACCAGCCTACCTGTGGTGTAGTCACTGGCAGATTTACCACTTAAC
The DNA here is from genome assembly GCA_013399075.1 of Chloroceryle aenea. NCBI lineage: Eukaryota > Metazoa > Chordata > Aves > Coraciiformes > Cerylidae > Chloroceryle > Chloroceryle aenea. Next base: position 415,111 of record VWZY01008280.1, read on the forward strand.
TTTTTGTCTTTCCTCAAAGCATAGAAGAGGAAGAGGCAAATGGGGCTAGAGCTACCCATCAAAGCACAAAATCAATTAAAATACTACTTAGGTAATTTAACCACACAGACACCTTCTCTTGCTATTTTGGGGTACTCGAGATTCTTCTCATATGAGTGATGATATCTGTGAGAGATGTAAAGGCATGGTTTTCAGACATGGAAGCTAGACAACAGATAGCTCGTGTAAATGTTGAAATATAAAATTAATCTTCACTGTTGTGAGGAGATCAAAATGCAAAACCCATACTTAATTTCATGTGATTTGCTTGTTGTAGAACATTCATTGTGTAAAAAGGATTATTTATCTTTTTCCTTGCTTTGCAGCCTGCCTCTTAGATTCTGGGTAAACATACTGAAAAATCCCCATTTCATCTTTGATGTTCATGTTCACGAAGTAGTGGATGCTTCCTTGTCAGTCATTGCACAGACTTTCATGGATGCTTGCACAAGAACAGAGCACAAATTAAGCAGAGTAAGTGATTTGCATTCTACATCCTGACTACGCTCATGCCTGACAAGACAAAGGGCATCCTCATAGACAATACCCATTCTCTGAGGAGTTACAGCCTTGATAGTTTCTTTCTAGTTTTATAATGAAGTTAGCATTTCACCACTTAACAGGTTGGGGAACATGTCAGTGTTACTCGCTAGCCTACCAATCGATATTTAGAAAGAGGAGAAAATAACAACTGCTTTTATAAAAAGCAATTTTAAGAACTGATTATTTCACATCCAGCCATAATTTAGTGTCATCTGGCGTTGATATATTTGTAGAACTCAACAGTAATGCCATGTATAAACTTCACCCTTTTAGGACAAATAATCTCACCAACGTTAATAAGCATCCAAATGTTAATACTGGTAAAGCTCAAGACGTGTGAATTTAAAGGGTTGATCTTAAGTTCTTGACTTTCTTTTGCTTCCTAGAGATGTTCACAAGTCAACCACATTTCTCTCTATGACCATTTTTTTCAGGATTCTCCAAGTAATAAATTGCTTTATGCGAAAGAAATCTCTAACTATAAGAAAATGGTGGAAGAGTAAGTATAGACTCATTTTGTGCTTATTCAGAGAGCTGCTAGGGCTTTAAAGCCCATGTAAGAGGAGCAGTGAATGTTGAGGTAGTCAAAGTCAGCTGTCAAATGTTAAAAATCTTACACCTGAATGTTAAAATGTTCCCTTGGTGGTGGCATTGACAGGGTTGAAATGAGGCACCGTTATGACCCAGTGCATGTTTGTGTCTGTGGAGACAGCTGGAGAGATTGATGCAGGGGAAAACGTGATGCTGTTTTCTGCAGTGGTTGTTGTTACCTGTACAAACTGTCTAATGCTGCACTTCCAGAACTCAGCAGAGATCAAATCCTGTGAAAGCATTCTCAGCAGCACATTTTTTTTATATTCCATCTCTGGTTTTATTCCTTCACTAATTGGCAGTTCTGTGAATACCATGGAAGATCTGCCACAGGACAAAACTCTTGCTAGCTGATGACTTCAAAAGTTTGAAGACCTAAAATAATCATTGGCTGCAGTTATAAATAGATTTCTTTCCTGTGGTATGGCCCTGTACAATCAGGTACAATTTACCTCTGTTGAGAAGGTACTAATGACTGTTGGAAGGTGGGATTACTAAAGGAATCATTAGCCTGTTGTGGTAAAGCACGTCCTGGACTATTAGGAAGCATGTTTTAAATAATTGCAAAATTGAAAGACAGAATTACCAGCAAACCACAGTGTATTTCACCTAAGTGGAAGTCTGTTTTCATCTGTTGCAGTTACTACAAAGGTATTCGTCAGATGGTGCCAGTCAGTGACCAAGACATGAATACCCATCTAGCAGAGATTTCTAGGGTAAGAGTAAATCCTGTTTCGTTGTCCCGAAATTGGAGACAAGTATACCTCTGTTTTCCTTTCTCTTCTCTTTCTAACTCAAGAAATGGGTTTTTTTTCTGTGTATGTACAAACATCAAACAAGTTATTTCATAAATCTCTGAAATACTCCTGTTCAGTGCAGTCACACCTTTTAGCCCTTTGAAATCTTGATTACTGAATGGAACCAAGAATGGTTATGATCACTAATCTGAGTGATATAGGTGCCAGAGCAAAGTAGTTGGATTTTTTTTTTTCACATCCATTGTGGAAAAATTATAGCACTCTTGAACTGTGTTTTCTCTCCATGGTGTATAGAGGCTTTTTAGCATTGATCATACTGATAACAAGTACTGACTGGATTCCACAGCAAAAATAAGATTCCAGAAATGAAAGAGGAGGCATGTACTTTAAGTATAGCCTATTTTAAAGCTCTGTCTCCGAGGACAGTACCTCTGCTTTCTGCTGCACGTCAGGAGCTCATCATGTGGTCACTCAGTGGCCCCTTTTCTGTTTGCATTGTAGGATATTTGGGGTTAACCTCTTATGAAGAAGAGCAGGGGGGTGATTGCTAGCTGGGGACTCTGGCTGGAGACTGCTGGAGCAAAGACTCTACAAAACCTGCTTCAGTCTTACAAGAGCCTGTCCACTCTAGAGCATAAGCTAGAGCAGGCTCGTGCCTTCTAAGCACTCAATTTAACTCGGAGAACCAGGGGAAGCCCTCACCAGTTTTAAAAGATGTTGTTTAGCCTGAGCAAAGAGACAGTGTACTTACTGGCTGGTTTGCTCATTTGCTTAATTTAGTTGAAGAGTTCTAGCATACAGAGGATGTTTGGGGAAATTGCTGTGGTTTGTTTATTTCAGTGCCCTTAGGACTTAACATTTGCACATCAACATCCTCATGAGAGCATTTCTATTTTCAGTCATTCACTACAAAACTCATCGGCAGTGACATTTCATTTTCCAGGTCACTTTATTTATTAGGCAAATTGAGATGTATATAAAATTAAAACATTGGGCGATTAAAAGGAAATTCAGTAGAATGTTCTAACATCAGCAGAATATGTTGATCCTTTCTGTTTGCATTATAAATTATGATAAAAATGAGTGTGGAAGGAGTGATCGAACACTGCAAATTTTGACCAGCTCCAGAAGTGGCTTTTATAGAGCAAGGAAAGATGGATGTTTCTCTGCTGCCTTATGCTTTGGGTAATCATTTATGCCAGTAGCAATATTTTGCAATTCTTCATTTTCTTAACTAACTTAAAAGACTAAAGGCATAACTTAGAGGCTTGAATCCTATAAGCTTGAATGAAAAACATCAGTTTAGACAGGTAGAGCACATTCACTAAGTATGTTAAATGTCAGGGGGAGAGGGAGGAAGAGATAGTGGGAGGTTATTTCCTGCCTAATTTAAACTCCTTTTTCTCTCTCTCTCTCTCTTCCCCCTTTCCATCTTCATGATTTTTCCAAACGTGTATATATATGCACATGATTGCACCTTTGGTATAGTGAGGTGTTAATAACTTTGAAGTTAAAAAGAGCTGGAGAAAGGATTGTAATCAGCAATGATGGTGATAGAAGCAGTGTCTACTATCTCAACAGTACACAGACTGCACTGAGTAAATGCTTTAGTTATACATTCCCATGTTGTTAACAGATGTTTGAGCTGTAGTTTGTGGTTTGACGTTCAGAGATCAAAATATTTTCCACCTCCAGTGTTAGAGTTGTGGGCAGGCTGGAAAAACACCAGTTGGAAAGTCTCGATCTAAATATCACCACGCACAAGTTTTCTCACCCCTTTTTTCTGCTCCAGCTGTTGTTTAACAAAACTTAGAGGATGCAGAGTTTCCATTCGGAAGTCTTGCATATTGTAGCCAACAGTTGTGCATGTGCATAATTTTCAGCTCTCTGTGATCATATTTTTACCCGTTTGCTGCCCATTTGTGTTGTTTAACAGGCACATACTGATTCCTTAAATACACTTGTGGCTCTACACCAACTCTACCAGTATACTAACAAATACTACGATGAGGTAAGTAGTGGCTTTTGGTTTTGTTTTTTTAATATCAGTGGTAAAAAGCTATGAAGGTTGGCATGTTGGTGCAAAGGAACAATTTCTGCAATTCTTAAATTCAAATCAGGTAAAAGCAGTGCTGAGCAGAAAGCTCTAACTTTGCAGTTCTTTACCTTGCTTGGCAATTACACTGGTCAAGAGCGGGTTATTATAGATGAAAAATTTCATTATGGGCTATCTGGTTTTAGCAGTGATAGTTTAACAAGTTCTGAAAGAGAAATAGATTTTAAAACAATGTCTCCTTGCTTCTACCGTCCTAAGAATTAGGACTTTGGAATGTCATGGAGCAAAAAGTAGTCATCAGAGCTATATCAGCTTTCAAGCTTGTGTTTGGAGGTTTTTTATTAGGAACAAGCCATTAATATAGTTTTGCTTGTAGGAATGGGGCCATGCCTTTTCTTTTAGTTAAGATGCACTTAAAACTTCCATACATGCTACTGTTTCTGTTTTGCCATGCCAAATGAAGTGCCTGCCCAAGGTAAACCAAAGTAGAGTAATTGTTGGATGTCTCCTGATTCAAAAGGAGCCTCACAGATTCAGTCCCAAGCGTTTCTTAGGTTTTTCACGCCCTGTGGAAAGGGGGACAAAGAATATCCCAGTGTAGCTGAGCTGTGGCTATGGCTCTCCAAACTTAATCTGAAAACAAAAAGAGAGAAGGAAACATTTATTCAAAGGTTTCCATGGAAATGAAAGCCTCCAGAAAACTCTCGGAATTAAATCAAATCAAGTAAGAACAGATGCTGAATCAAAAGGAGCACAGCACATGTGAGCTCTCTTTGGTTTGTCTTGCACCTCAGCACAGTTCATGTTTTCACTTACATTGAGCTCTAAAGGCATTGGCAATCCTCAGCTTCACTGCAGCTGCTTTACACAGGAGCAGCCAGCCCGTCGCAGCTCTTAAACAGATGTAAGCAGGGGAAATCAAATCACCCTGAGAAGCCTTGCAAAGAGAGTCAGTAGAGGAGGTGACTCGAGGAATGCAGCCAGCCCAGTGGTGCTGGTTTCCTCACCTCTCATCCCAGCAGTAGCCAAGCTGGCTTTTAGCACCTCCCAGAATGTGTCGGTGGCCTGGCCTCTTACAGAAACACTCGGGGACCTGGGTGACAGATGAATCGTAAAGCCCTGATTCTTCCAGCCCCCCGTGTCCCTGCTTCCACTCGTGATTTTGCACTTGGTGGCAGGTGCAGGGGGAGTCACCAGTCTGTGGGACTTCATCTGTGGCGGGCCAGCAAACCCTGCTGCAGAGCTGCACCTCTTCCTTTCACGTACATGGCTGTATAACAACAAGGTGCATCTGATGAAAAGGCTGCTAATTCAGAGTTATGGAGATAATCTGTCAAGAACCATTCAGGAAAATTAATCGAGTTTATTTCTTTTCCATGAAAATGTTTTAATTTGCATAAATTGGAACATTTTGCAGCTGCCCTTGTCTTTATTACTTGACGCAGTGGTTCCCAGCATGCGCTGTACCTTCTGCATCTCTGCGGGGCTTGACAATGACTAAGTGGGTACATTCTAATTGTCCACATTTAGATGAAGGATATATGCACCAGCAGAGATAATCATGAATTATTTAGTCTAGATTTGAGGAGTTACAGCTAGATGTAATTGTTTAAATTAAGGGAACAATATCAAATTAAATTAGGTCCAATTTAAATACTGTAGGAAGTGTTTATTAACTCTGTCCTGTAAAATGTTTGTATGCTTTAAAAACGAATCCATTAAAATAATTATTTCTAAACAAATTTCCTCTGTGTTTGAAACTCAGATCCTATACCAGCCCTTCAGAGTGAAATCATTGGCTAGATTGATACTAACAACGTTAATCTCCATTGTCAGTGGTGTGCAAGAAGTAGTAAGAGCCACAGGTAGTGAGGCAGTGACAGGCAAATTCTGTTTCTCCGCTTCTTGCACTTGCGTGTTTATAGAGTATTTAAACAGAGCCGAGGGCTTCTGCTTGATTACAGTGTCTGACTTTTATTAATAAAGCCAGTTCTGGAAAGGAATGGGTTTGCCATGTAATGCATTCTTCTAATGGAGAAATCTAATAGTTGGTGGGAAAGTTTCCCTAAAGGATGGTGGAAATGAAAACCTTTCGAAACCTTTGAAATTTGATCTTGAGAAGCCCTCAGAAACTCTATTTGAAGAAACGCCTTCTCATAACAGTTGACCTTTTCTAGCTCTTGTTTTCAAATCCCTTGTGTCTTAGAGTCATACCTTCCTATATATCTTCCGTACAGCAGAGGCTGGATGCAGGATGCCGGGGGGCTCCTCTGACAAGCTCTTTGCTTCCTGAGCTCCGTGGTGCTGGGCCAGAGCCTCGGCACTTCTTGGCGAAAGCCAGAGAGGAGCTGCCAGCAGCTTCCAGACCCTATGGCCAGACCATTTTCTTCATCATGCTGCCCATAGACACGAGACACTTTGCATTGCCCTACCTTATGTCTGTACAGGGACCACCCAGGAGCTTCTCATTACCAAAGCTCATGGGGATGGGGCTTTATTACTGCGGGTAAATGACCCTTAAACCTTGTAGGGTGCACTGTAAGTAACAGCACTGTTTCTTAAATAGCTATAAAGACGTTTTTCCTCCTGCCGTCTCCATCTGGGAATGTAATATTTCACAAGATAAAGTACTACCTATAATTTGCTTGGATCCCAGCATAATGGGAAACATTACAGCAACTTAGATAAAATAATGGAGACGATCATTTTTATTGCCTTTGTGTAAAAATAGAACATGGAGCCTACTACATGGACTTTATCTTTGGTACAGAGTGAACGCAGAAGGCTCTTTACAACCAAAGTAGTATCAAACACTTGGTCCAAGAACTAGGCCGTGTATTTTAAGCTAAATGATTCTAAACATTCTGTGTTTATTTCTTCCAGATTATAAATGCACTTGAAGAGGATCCAGCTGCACAAAAAATGCAGCTTGCCTTCCGTTTACAGCAAATAGCAGCTGCGTTAGAGAATAAAGTGACTGACCTTTGACTCGAAAGCCGCAATAAAGAAATCTGATCTGAAGATGTTCAAATTCATTCTTCCTGTTAAGGAAATAGTGTTCTATTTTTTAATGTATAATTACAACTTTAAATGAAAGATTTCATGTTTTTTTGATAGCAGAGGTGTAATGTAAAGAATTTTTACTGTAAATTATGCTTCTAATTAAAAGCTGTGTTGTGTGTAAATGAATCTTCTGTGGGAAAGAGAGTCCTAGTGATGGGGGCAGGGTGGGGGGTGGAAGAAGGAAAACCTATAGTTCATTTAATTTAGTAGAATCTGAGACATCAGCATTTAGGATTCATTATGCAAGTAAATTCAATACTATAGCATCCTTTCTACCTTAAGCAATATTTGTACTGGGAAAAAGATAACACACTCAGAGACACATGCAATATCCCCTTTTAGTTTATTTAATAACTGGAAATTGACTTCCATATAACTCTAAGACGTAGTCTGTGCTCATAACGAACCTGGTGAGCGTGTCTGATTTCTCCACAAGGTCTGAAAATGGGATTTCCTACCACACACGGTTCTTAATTTAATTATTTATGTCCATGGTGATGCACAGTAATGCACCCACCACAGCTGGCTGCGACACAAATAAGAGTAACGTCAGTATAGGAGGGTTCTACTGGTGAAGTCTCATTTGGTTCAGAAAACACTTCAAAGAAGGAACTAGTCCTCCAAACTTTACCACTCTTTGTTATTATTGTGAGTTTTATGATATATGCTAATGTGCCTTACTTGTACTAATTCTGTGAATCTGATGAACGGTTTTGTAAAAAGAAGCAGATCAGAAAAAGAAATATTTATGTGCTATTGAATGACTTTTGTGTGAAAAACATGACCAGCAGAATGCTTGTAATTAGCTGCTTGCCGAGAGTGTGCTGTTTAACATGATTTGATTATGTATATCTTATTTTAGAATGGTTCTGATGATTTTTTATTGGAATCTTGGAACTGTCCTAGAAATACCATCACTTGTTTTTATTGTATTTGTGATGTAAAATACTAGTATGATATTGGAAAAATCATATACCCATCTATTGAAAACCACTCAGTCAGTTTTGAGCCTTGGAATGCTGCATTCGACTGAATACACACCATAACCCATAGCAAAAAAAAATGAAATCACTTGTCGGAAAGTGTGTGTTTACAATAGAGGTGAGCTCCGTACAAATCAGTTAGGTACGTCTTCTTAAATTGCTGTATTGCACATCAGAGAACTTTCTTCCTCTTTGTCTCGCAAGTGTTTGGCAGTGAAGTAGCATTTTAATGAAGAGCTGCCATCTGCACTCCTTCCCTCATCGTCCCACCGAGCGCCAGGACTCTGCTGGTTCTCAGCAAGCTACCGCAGTGGCTGCTGCCCGCTCCCCTGCCCGGCTGGATGTCACACCGTCACTTCTACTGTTTGGAGAGAGATTTTTTTTTTATCCACCAGTTTTGAAAATTCCCTGGTATTTGTCAGTGGGCCTTTCCTTCTGTCGCCAAAAATCAAAAGCCTCACTAGAACTGGTTTCTCGCTCTGTAGGCCAGGAGGGGGCTTTTGATCTGGTTTGTACTCGACTTCTTGCGTTTGTGTGTAGTCTTTCCCGAACCTGCCTGGGCTGTAAGTTATTTTACACTGTTTAGGACTGAGGTACATAACTTCTACATAAAGGTGCTTTGCCAGCTACTCCTTCATCGACAAAGGCATCCTAATTTCATGGCTAATCTGTTTCTCTGTCATTATTTGTAAATCCTGTTAATTGTAAATCAAATACAATGTTGTTTTTTTTCCACCAAGTGTCACGGGATCTTTACTGGAATCGGGGGGGGGGGTAGTGAAGGGGATTTGTGATGTTTCCTCCAGGGGTGATAGAGCAGCAGCGTCTGTCAGTCTGCGGTTGGTAATGGAGGAGCACAGCACATCCTGCAGATGGTACATCTGACATCATGTCCTTCTCATGGGCCTTTGCTCTGAAAAATGAGAGTACTCCTGAGAAGAGAGGATGTAGTGCAACATCCCATAGCAACGTCTTCTTGCCTGATGAAAATCCGTCTCGGGACCTGAAAGCCACGCTCAGCAGCATCTCTCCAGAGAGATGAGGCAGCCCTGCTTGAGCAAGGAGGGCTTTCAGAGGGAACATTAGCTGTCTCCCACCAGCAGTGACTTGATGCAGAGCAGCTGCAGGCGTTCATAAGCTGCCTCGGGCTCGGGCAATGCTGTAGCAGGACCTTTCTTACCTGTTAGACAAGTGCATGTGAGTTTGTGATGGATCCACTGGTCACTTTTTGGTGCCCTTTTTTTTAGATCCTGAGAAATTTGCAGGCTTTCAGCGCTGAGTGCCGGCTGCCAGGGAGCACAGAGGCAGATAACCGAGCAGCTGCAGCTACAAAGGAGACTTAATGCCAGTTGTTCAGTTTCTCTAAGTCTCCTCTCCTGAAAGCACAGAGTTGGAATTTGAATTGAAGAACAGAGCTGGTTTATTTTATTCTTTCCCCTTTTGGCTAAGCTCCTCTAGTGCTTGTTTTTCCACTCTGGTGCTCTGTTTTGTCCAGGACTAGTTTTTGGCTTCAGTTTTCCATACATTTTAGCAGTCTGAGTCTTAAAGGCTTCGTACTCCTCCTTTGGTTTCTGCTGCTCAAGCCATCTGGTTCATCTGCAAGATAAAAGAAAAAATGCTCACTGGGGGTTTCCCTCCTTTTCATTCCCCCTGCAACCCCTCTAAGGGGCACTGCTTTGAGCACAAGAACCTCCTCTGCATAATAGGAGCTGCTCCACTCCACAGTGGCAGCTCTGAACAAAACTCCCTTGCTTGGACATCTCCCAGCCGTAGTTCAGAGATGGCCACAGGCTGTCAGCCAGCCTCTCCAGAGGGTTTGCTGTCTCCTCACCAGCAGACAAGCAAGTAGAGATCTCAGATGATGAGACAAGGTCCTTGACCCTGCTTGCCTAACAGAGTAACTTGCCCAACTGAACAGGAATTCAGTTTTTTGTATCTGGCCAGGAATTTGCTCTCTATTCCTTAATGATAAGTTTCCCTCTGACACTTTACTAGATCTTCCTGCTGCCCTCTATATGCTATAGGATTATAAGCAGTTATGTGTGGAAGGGACAGTATCTACCTTGCTGTGTGAGGCATAGTGCTTCCTCGGGATGGTTTCTCTGACCAGTCTGTTACAGCCATACTTGAGCCTCCCCATTCTGCAGGCTGCTGTGCTGGACGTGTTTCTCAGCCTGCTCAGTCTGAGCTGTATTTACACACTCTCTCTGAAGTTGGCCTTTCTGGCAACCTTTTGAAGATCAGCAGAGTCATCACTATAAACAAAAACATACAGAGAATTCAGAAACTCAAACTGGAATTCATAAATTCCCAAACTGTTGTAACATGGGAGGATTTTTAGCCAGCTGCATAAAGACTTGAAATAGCTCTGAGCTTGAAATTCAGCTGTCCTGTATTTAGCAGCACTGATGAGATTTTTATGGCCAGTCCTCAAGTTCTCAAGTCCAGGTTCTCAAGCCTTGCTAGTAACACGACCACTTTCAATCATAGTATGCCCTGGTAGTATCTACCTGTATGGCCTAAAAGACAATCTCTGCTTGTGATCAGGAAACTCCTCTTTCACCTGCTTCCCATGGCTGCAACACCTTGATTTACCCTGATAAATTAAGGTTCTAGTCAGGTTTCCCATTTGCACCTAAAACAGTTCTCTGAGGACTTCCTCTCTAAAGAGAACCTTGAGCAAAGATTGAATTGATTCTTCCACATCTGTTGTCTTCTCTTAGAAAAAGCTGATGCGAAAAGTTGGTTGGGTTGGGTTTTTTTCTTCCTCTGTCTAGAGATAACCTCAGAGCAATGAGACAATCCCCTTCAGAAGTTTAAAGGAGGACGTTGGACTGACAGTTTTCCACCAACCACTATCTTGAGTCCTGTGCTATTCAGCTTCGCACCAGGAGGGGCTGAAATTTGAGTCAGTGACAAAGCTTTCCCGGTTCTCCATTACACAAGCTCCTCTCGTCTTAGAGGTCTGCTTTGCCAGATCTTCCTGGAGCATGGGAGTCCCTGGACAATGACTGACAGTAGCACGCAAGTTAAAATGACTGGCAATTCTGTTTTCTCAGGCTCTGCTTACCTAGATTGTGTTTCTGTCTTTTATTTTGAGAACCCCTCCTTCGGTTGGTGAATGATGAACTGAAAAGGTGGAACTGTAACCTCGAGTTGGTCTTTCAGCCTTCCTCTTTTGTTAGCCTGTGTCTTGACGGGCCCTAAAAATTATGATGGAAGCATCTGATGATCCCTGCAGAAGAGAAGGAAAAGAGACTTTCCAGACCCACAGTTATCAGAAGCTTTTAAGGGTTTTGTTTTCTTCCAATTGGGTTCCCTTACGGCTCAGTGGCAAGAAGCATTTGTCCATCTTTTAGAGAAGAAAGTGGCTTCTCCTGTGCAGGCTTGTAATAACTATCCACACTATGTAAGATCAGTGCTGTTGTACCAGTCATTCTGGCTGACTTGTGTCTTCCTGGTGCCTACTGCTTGCTGCTGTGCATCATTTCCAAAGAGAACAAATCCTACTATCGTTCATAGCCGGGCAATCAAAAGCTATTTCTTTTACCCATCTATTCCTGTTTCTTTGCTGTTTTTCAGCTAATTGCCATTTGAACCAGAAGAGAGTTTGTGTGCTTTTCTTGGGGTTTTTTTTCACACTTTTAAAGCACCTATGTGTCTTCACAGATTAAAAACTTCAGAAGCAAACTATTTCTTCAGTGGGACAGGGGACAATAGCTCTTGTACAGCTGTATATGGCTCATCTTAAAAGGAAATCAAAATCCCACCATGAACCACACACTGTGTTTTTGAAATCTTTTATTCAGTGCTCTAATTCTGAACAATGTTTTTGGCTTATTTAATTCTCCTCCAAATTGAATGTTGAACAAAAATCTTTCTTTTTTTTTTTCTTTTTTTCTTTTAAACTACTGTAATAAGAAAGAAGTTAAATGAAAAATGTATTCCTTTGATACGCTTAATCTTTCCTCTCCCGTGGCTATACTCCTACTCAGTCAGAGCCTGTACTCACTAGTTTCAGAGCCTAGACATCAATTCATGGGATAGAAACCAAACCAAAACCCATGTTTCCTGCAGCTGCATCTGGCTCCGTGGCAATGCTCAGAATTGTAAAATTGCCTCTAGGATGTTATTGGGAATTTCATTACTGAGGGTCTGGCTGGGCTGCTTGTCCTCCTTCATGTGATCCCTTGTGTGGGTTTTCACCTTGTGTTTCAGTGGCACTTGCTGGACCACAACGCTACATTCCTCTGAAAGCCCAAGGAAGGAAACAATCACTGGCTGGATTAGTCATGCACTTTTCATCCCCGAAGCACCCCATGGATGCTCAAACCCTCCCAGGTTCACCTCACTGGAAAATGAGAGAATTGGATTTTTTTTTCTGCTAGAGCAGACAGCCTTACTGAAATATAAAACATTTCCATCTGTCTAAACTAAGTCATGTTTGTTTTGTTAATAAACACCCACTGGTTACGTACAATACTATTCCTAGCTAATGCACGAATGACCCCTCTGAGTTCATCCAAGCTCTGCCTAAAGTCTGTAGCACCCTCTACCCTAGACTGGTCACTGTGCTCCACCAGGCTCAAAGTAGAAAGCAACATAGATACTCACATCATTTAGCCTTTAGACGAGGCTAAACACATCTCACTTGCTTGATGTGGTGGTTAGCCTCACTGCTGCTGTAGGGGACTAATGTCTTGTGAGGCTGCTGTATGGTTACAATACCCAGAAGTCCCATAATGAGTCCAGCTAGGGGAAGCAGGAAGACCACCACCAGTTTCAGCACCAGCAGGTCTAGCATCCTTCATTCTGCTCATCCATCAATATATATTCCACCCTTTAGTTTAACATGGTCTTCTTCGGCTTCCCTGGTGCACTTGAAGCAGTTGCAATCCTCTATTTGTATTCTGGCACATTACTGCTCGAGATGAGATCATCCATCTGGGTTTTGTGCTATTTTGGAGCTACAGATTTGGCATTTAATAGGGTCATACCCTGGTGCACTGACTCCTCTTACAATAATATTTGATAGAGAGCTGTGTCGAGTTCTGTTTTTGTTCACTGTGTGTGAAGATTCTTATGCTGATTGCTTTGACCTGGCTATCTATAGTAAGAGCCTGTATCTGCCCCAAGTGCTATTAAAGCTTTTGATTTAGGTTATGGTTGTGATTTTATCTTTCTTTCCAGTGAAAGGAAGATTAGAAATGTTTTGTTTGCCATTTAACTGGAAAATGTTAATAGTTTAGCTGCATCTCCGAGAGAAAAGAGGGGAAAGAGGAGGTGATGTCCTTTTCCTGGGAGCTGCTTTTGGACTATTCTTTTGTGAAGTTAACCAAGACAGTGGGGATGAAGGCCACTTCAGAGCTGCTGTAACTCACAGACTTAAACTTCTTTGTGGTTAATCATTCATGTGAATTAGCAGGGCAAGCTTGCTAATACAGAGTTTGAATTTCATTTCAATCTGTGCTGTCCATCATTGTCTCTCTTTATCCAGTTTTTGAGATGACAGCATACACAATGTACCTAAGATTAGATTCTGGCTTTAAATATTTAGAGTCTGATTCACATCTATTTGTACTTCATTTCAAGGTTGAAGTAATGTGGCAAGACACACATTCCGCAGTAGTTAAAACTCATAAATCAAAGGAGGGCTGAATTCTTCATTTTCAACTTAGAAGCACTTTCTCTGTGTGGGGCTGCACCCATGTGCTGCTTGGGATAAGCCGTGAGATTGCCAGCGGGGCTGCGAGGACCAGCCCTGCACATGGTCCCCTTGTGCTGGTCTGCCAGCTGTGGCCATTGCCCCTCTTGCTGCCCAGCTAAGCTGGTGGGTTGTCTGCTAATGGCTGATGTGGTTCTCTGGGGAACTGACTTAGCCTAACAGATTCCAGGCTGGGCTTTGGTTAGCTCCTGTTTAACTCCAATTGCTCTCTGATGGATGATGTCAGTCTTATCAGATCTGCTCTGCTACTGATAACAAACCACCGGCATGTCTACAGCCAAAACCTTTTCTTAACTGTCTACTGGGAAAGGATGGCTTTGCCAGTCTCCAGCAAGTGATGAAACCAAGGACAGATAAGTTCACTGCAAGGCCTCAGCCACAGGGTGAGAGACAGGATCAGATTGTTGAGCCCCGCCGAGTTGTGAGGGAGGGGATGACTGCCTCCACAGCCATGGAGCCCTCAGGAGCAGCCTCCAAGATCCCCATCCTCTTTCTATTGCCAAGTATTGAGCCTGACACGAACTGCACCAGGGCATGGTGTGGGCAGCATTGCTCAACCGAGTCTGCTCCAGCACTGAAACAGCAAAAACCACATCTGTGTGGCTGTCCATGCACTTGGCACAATAAGTAGACCTTGGTCAAGCGTGGTCCAGCCATCTATGTCCAGTGCAGCAGCAGTATTGCTGGCACCAATAGTCCCTGCCCTGCCCCTGCTAAGGTACTCTCAGCTCCTGGGTATGGGCCTAGAGACAGGGGTGGCTTACAGGGCTAACTGTTAGGAGCACCTGAATTAAACATAGCTTGTTGAGATCCTAGTTCAGAGAGTAGGAAGATAGAAAAATGCTCAGAGGAATAAACATCAAAGGTCAAAATTAACTCTGAAGTATAAAGAGAACCTAATCTAAAAAGCATCTTAGAAACATAACCCAGTTCACACCTACTCTTTGCAGTTGCCAGAAGCTCTGAGGAGCACTGGTCTTTTTGTCTATTGCTGTATTAGAAAGTCTGTGGTGCATAAACGGATTATTTGTGAAGTGGCTGCACTTTTATAGCTCTGGCCATTGTAGGGCTCCTGCAGAAACGTTGAACAAGCACATGTTACAATTTTGAGGAAATATGTTTCCTGCTCCCTTTTTCTTTTGCCTTAGAGCTATGAAACTTATCTCACTGATGAATGGCTGCCCAGTAGAGGTAAGTCACGTTCACAGCCATACTGTGCTCCACAAGAGCTGAATTTCATAGTTCTTTTTCCCCAAACTTCACGGTGACTCTTCTATGTCTACAAGTTTCTCTAGAGTTTGATATAGGCAGATCTGTTAGTCTAGTAGTGTCTAGTTGGGCTCTGTTACAGGCTACCTATATGCACAGAAAAATAAGCTATGTAGTTCTTGGTAACAGACCTAAATACTTTAAATTGTCAGTGGCACTTCTCCCTGATTCTTTTTGTTTGGGTTTGGGGTTTTCTTCTGAGTTTAATGAGGATTTTTTTTCTTACTAAAGGAAATTTTTTCACTAAGGAAATTTTAGCCTTACGAGCCTGTGTGCTTTATTTTTGCAAATGGGGTTGAGTTCTGTTCTCATTAGCACTAGTGAGTGTTTTGCTTGTATTTAAGATGCAAGAATGTGCCACAATGCAGTTTTAGACACTATTCATTCAGCTAAAAACCTATTTGATTTGATGGTAAACCAGCCTCTTTTTTTGAAAAGGTCACTTAAAACATTTCACGTAACTAGCAACACAATCTTTTTCACCTCCAGTTATTGTTCAAAACAAGGAAGAAGCCAAAAACTGTTGTGTGTATGTGGTCATCATGGTAATCGAGAGCAATCAGGCTTGTGGCTTTCTGTCAGCCCTATCACCAATGTCTGTGACAAGAAAAGAGATGGGCCCAAATTGCTAAGTGATAAAGAAGCTGATGAATGGATCGAATAAGGTCCATCTACATTCCCTTATCTTCTCAACATGGTCTTGTGCATTAACATAGCATTGACCTGGCTATTACTACACTGCAAATGTTGTCCCCGCTCACCCTGGATCCACTGAAGCATATAGGAGGTCCCTGGTGATTTAAATGGACTCTGGAACTCGTCTGCAATTTTCAGGTGATCTACACTAAAATTAATTGTATTTGCTCTAAGATTAATACAATTAATGCTTTAACATGATCAGCACGAGAGAGGAAGATGGAGGTTAATGCAGGGGGATAAGGGAGAGAAGGGAACCAAGCAAATCATACAGGTTGATACCCTTGCCCTAGTGTCTGCTCTGAAAATGGAGGGTTGACATTCCCTGAGCTGGCCCATTAGGCATCACAATTCCCATGGGGAATCATTCCTATGTACAGAAAAAATGAAAACTGATCCAGCTAAACTGCTATCCCGAAGTTGACAATTTCCCATGTCTTCGTAGAGAAAAGAATTCAAACACAAGGCTGGGATGAGAAAAACCTGCCTGGAAAGGGTGATCTCTGTTCAAAATCTGTCATCAAAGAACTCCTGCCTGTGCTTAAATATATACAGCTATTTGAGGAAAAGAGCTTTGCCCAGGTTGCATTCTGCAAAATAAGAACATCTTTGCATCTTGGAAGGAGATGCATGAGGCTAGGTTTTTAATGCTTCTCAGCATATAATCTGACCCACCCTACAAATATGGGCAGAATAAATCTCTAGCAGCCCTGTAACAAGTCTGAGAGCGTAACTCTCGGAGGGTGTAGATGCACCATCTACAGGTGCCAAAAATGCCCTCACAGATGTGGATGTCCACATGTAGGAGATGGCTATACCATCAGGGGACGGCCATCTGAGCAAGGTTACCTGTGGCACTGAGCTCAGTGTCGTGTGAGCACAAGAGCAGCTCATCTCTGGCTGCAAACCCAGCCCCACTGTGGTCCCCAGAGCTGTGGCTGCCCTCCTCTCCTCACTAAGCTAATGTTTAACCAGACTGGGCACCCCTGCCTGAACCCTGGGAGTCATGCCTCTAATTCTTGCAGTATGGCTCACCCTTACCTGCCTCACTAAGCGTGCAGCAGTGTGTAAACAGCTTCTTAAAAGCATGGGTCCTGCCCATGCCCCACCTGAGAGCAAAATTCTGCAGGACACAAGATGCCATCTCAAGAAGGCAAAGGGCTGCACTGTCCCCCTCTCCCAGTCCCACTTGCAGGGTTCAGGAGTCGTGAGCTGGTATCAGCTCTGGCTTGCACTGCCCTGACAGAACTCATCATCACTCTCCACAGTCAAGCCTGAGCTCTCCTGTGTTTCAGGACATAGTGCTGGGGCAACCTGTGCTCCCTGTCCTGCACCATCCCTGTCCCACCGGCTCACTGGGTGCACCAAGACAGAGGTACCCAGGCAGCAAGGGCAGCCTTACCCCTGCTCACATCAGCAAAGTGCTCTCTGAGAATAACAAACTTGTTTTCTCAAGCTGGACTAAATATTTCCATGGTGCAAAATTGGTTATGATTGGACAAAATGTTTTCAGGCAGAAACAGTGACAGGAACGAGTTGTCCCAGTGAAGCCGACCGGTCCTTTTGGGTTTGCCTTTGGGAATTTTGGGGAAGTAAAAAGCATTTGGTTGAGCTGAATGAAATAGAATACGTTAGAAAAAAAGATTTTTTTTCTGCCTTTAAATAATATTAAATGTCATTTAACATGGGTAGGGAAATTTTATTTTACAAATACATAAATATATATGTAACTATGTATGTGAGCAGGGAGTGTTGTATAACTATATTTAACACGGCATGCCTTTAATAAAACCTTCCTGTGGAAAACTCTCAGGGATTTTTAATCCAAGCAGCCAACCATAAACTTTTTCCCATAACACTAAATTATGGCAGTTTTGCCCAAGGCTTTAACATCCCAGAGTTTTGCTCTCTGCTTTAAATTAGATAGTGATGATCAATATTAATAGTCCCTGATCAGTTATGGTCGCTGCGAAACCAAGATTAAACCTTCTTTGTGGCTCAATTTTACTGCAAATGTGAACATTTATCAACACTTATTCAAGACATAAATGAGAAAGAGAACAGCTATATCATGAAAGAGCTTGGTTAAAATTTAACCTCCATGCGACACATCTAGAATATTTTCCAAAAGAAAAGGTAGACTTAGTGTTATTGCAGGAAAGGTGGTAAAATCTGTCAATATTTGTGATCAACATAAACCCTGTCCACTCCTAACCATCCTGGAGAGTAAGAAACCACAAGTTTTCCTTTGTGTGATGGTAGCTTTTTTACATGAGCCCTCAGACATAATCGCGTGACAGTCCTTCCGCCTCCAGCTGTTGCTCTTTAGAATATAAAAATCCCCTAAACATCTACTCACAAGTAACAAAAATACACCCCAAAGCAGCCAAAATACCCAGCCCCGTGATGCCATCAGCTGTACTCTATCAGCACAGCTTTTCTTGGGGTGGTCAGATTTGCTGCCCGCCCGGAGTGAGGCGGCAGCCGCGCTGTGGTCGAGCTCGCCCAGGACAGGGCACTCTCCACATACTCGGCCTTCCACTTCCTAGCCTGACTTCCATGTTGAACTGAAGTTTGTCTTCACCATTTTAACGAGAAACACGTCAAAACCTTTTGCTTGTGCTCTTTGATAGCACGCATAAATGTACCTGCAAGGCAGAAAAAGGCATCTGCCCAAAAGAGGCCTGGGGGATCTTTCAACAAAACATTGCTTAAAACCAGGCGTTTAGTCGCTTGAATATAAAACAGGCTCAGAAGGAGGAGAGTCATTTTTCAAACAGCACAACAGAGCTACCAGGGGCAGGAGGAAAAAGGAAACATGAATTTTTAAAGCGGATTTTGTACAACTCAAGTTGAACACGTTCATCACTGGAATCAGTACGAGAAGCTTGCTGCGCTAACGACCCTTCAGAGCTGGGGCACACTGCATTTCACATCTGCTCCCCTCGGGCATGATCTGCTAACAGAGGATAATTTGGGCCAGTCACATACCCACTGAGCCAGTCGCTCTGTGTAGCATCTCAGGTGCCCTAGCCCTGTTTCTCAGTGCATGTCACACACCCCATCCTCTGTGCTGTCTTTGTAGGCCACCAGTGCTGGTGCACGTAGCCAGTGACATGAGAGAAGAAAGACCAGGAAACCGCTCCAAATCCAGTATGCATTTCCTCCAGTCCTGTGCCATGACTGTCATGAAAGCAGAAACGCCCTACACCTCTTTCTCCAGCATAGAGCCTCCAGATTCCAAACAGGAGATGGGCACCTGGGAGCTGGACTGCTCCCCAACAGCCCAGCACCCACCTCCTCCACCATCTGCCCTAGCACAAACATATGTCCACAGCTTCTCACAGTCAGCAGGTAAAAAGAGCACTTAAAACCCAGAGGTGGCATCGCCCACATTCACCACAGGTTTTCCTGAACACCCTACTCAGTCATTAGTGAACCTGGAGGCAGAGATGCCATTGTGGTGGACAGTTTCACCAACTACTTCTGGGACCAGGGAAGAAAAAGGGAAAGAGAAAAGTGTAAACCAGAGGGTTGGCAGTATTTACTCTCTAGGCCCTAAGCCTTGCAATGTCCTCAGAGTTTTTCTAGGTCTGTAAGGGCTCAATTCTCAGTTCTAGCAACTGGAACTTTAAGAAAACACAAAATATCCTGAGGCTTCGTGTGCAGTCCAAGACAGTGGTGACAACACAGTCACCAGGCACTCAGGCGAACAGAATGGTTTTGCTTGTTGCACTTCCCTTTGCTGTCTCATGTTCACCGTGTTCTGTTTCAGGAATTTTCTTCTGAGGTTGAGAAGGTCACNCTTTGCCATGGACTGCCACACTAAAGCATGCCCAGAAAGCAAGAAGCCCGCACGCACTCTTGTATCCATTTCTTTCCCTTGGTGTTCGCATTTGAAAGCAGTAATAGAAAAGGCATCAAGTGAGCACAAGGTGCTACACTGTCTTGTACTCTAAAATCACCGTGTTCTGTTCCAGGAATTTTCTTCTGAGGTTGAGAAGGTCACTTCATCAGCTCCACTTGCAGAAGATTACCATGATTTCTAGCAAAACCTTGGACCTTTTTACTGGCCTTTTGGAGGTGAGTTTTCTAGAATTATTTATTGTGAGTTCCCCCTCATTGCCTCTACAGATTCTCTCCTATCTTTTTGTCCCCAGCACACAATCACCCTACGCATTCTACCTACACTCACACAAAGTCTCTTTACATCCTGAACCCTTATTACATGCTGCCTCTTTGACCTACTAGCCACCACACTTTTCACAGGATCATGAAATAATTCAGTCAGAGCGGGACTTTGGGAAGGGATTATCCCTCTCTACTCAGAAGTTGTTGGACCTCAGCTAGAGCCTTGTGCCTGGTCTGTTGGTACAAGAAAGATCTCTCTTCACCATGAAGGTGGTGAGACACTGGAACAGGTTGCTCAGAGAGGTTGCAGATGCCCCCTCCCTGGAAGTGTTGAAGGCCAAGTTGGAGGAGGTTTTGAGCAACCTGGTCTAGTGGAAAGTGCCCCTGCCCATGTCAGGTGGGTCAGAACTAAATGAGCTTTAGGGTGCCTTCCAACCCAAAGCATTCTATGATTCCATGATCTACCAACCGACACATGTTCAGTGTAGAGCCATGGCAACAGTTGGGTGCTGAGGCTTTTGTCCTGGCAGGGGAGGCTGAGAGAGATAAGTTTGTTCAGCCTGGCTTTGGGCAGATCCAGCAGCAGCCCCCAACCACCTAAAAGGAGGTCATCAGGAACATAGAGCCAGGCTTTTCCTAGTGGAGCATTGCAGAAGGACAACAGGCAATAAGCATGGGCAAACACCCGTTTCAAGAACTCCCAGGATGAGCCTGTGGCCACATGTCATTTTGTTTGGATGGCACTCCTTGGCCTGCACTGTTTAGAAAATCAAAAGCTTTCTTTTTAAGTCTACAAATCTATACATATTAATGTAAAAATATCTGCTGCTAACATGGTACATCAGCCATCCGAAATCCTCCCCTCCCAGCCAGTAACAGCATCAAAGGCTTTATTTCCTCTATTAGGTACATTGTTTACAACAGCACAAAAGACCACATAGAGAGTTAAAAAGATATTTGCCATCTTTCATTAGCCATGTCAAGACTGTCTCTTGGGTAAAAGGATCTTTGGTTAAAAGGGTAAAATATTACATCTGGAAGATTTGGAAAGCTCTCTTGAGTTTTTTTCCCTAAAGTTTTTGGTATCTGATTCCCATGTTGGGGGGTGGGATGTGTGTCTGGACTCAGGATCTGTTTTGTGAGTTCTGTTTTCCTCTCTCTTGCAAAGGGGCAGTTACGAGTCATTCATTCTATGTTGTTTATAATTTTCTATTCTTTCAGAGTAATTTTCAAAACACTTTGATTTTCTTCTCAGCTGTGAAAGAATAATCCAAGACTAAACATGTTATTCTTTGAAATTAACTCACTCACTAAAGCTGGTTTCCCTATAAATTTGACTGAAGTGGATGATTAAGAACTCTTCTCTACAAATAATGTTTCATGCAATACAGCTGTAATGAGACTACAGTCTGATTATTTAAATAGATGAACATTTTTATTAACTGCAAAATCACTTCTGGCATGCTCTATATTTAATACTTAATGAGACTGAAATCCCAGTAGTGGTTTCACACACGGTTAGGGAGGTTAACTCCAAAGGCTAGTTACTTCAGTTGACTCTGGCCTTCATGTTCTTCTAGAGAACCAATTAAACCTAAAGGGCAAGCTTCACCAAGAACCTGAACTTGCAGTTCGATTCCACATACTCAGTATTTTCATGCCCTGCACAGACCAGATGCAGTGTTATTCAGCCTTAGTGGATTTCTGATGTCCTTTAAGGAGCAAAAAGCCCACCTTGAACCACAACCATTCACACACAGCTGCAAGTGGATCAGGGAAAAAAAAAGGAATATCACAAATAAAGAAATAAAAATAAGAAATATTAAAGAACACATCAAGTGAAATTATTCACTTTTGTTATATATTCTGTATACCAAAGTCAGTGAAAATGAGGTTCTAAGTGGTGGTCTTCCCTAGAGAGTACGAGGCAAGAGCACAGAATTAATGAATTAATGAGAAGTTCTTCACCCACAGTTACCAACCAACACCAGGCAAGCCTCAGCCTCATAGCAAGCCAGAAGAAACAGCGTAGAGGGATCCAGAATGACATCCTCAGGGAATCCCTTGAAGAACAGCCCACTTGGGAGTGACACATGGGAATGGTTCAGGTCCCTTCAGGAGGCTTCTGAAGCTCGGGAAGTTTTAGACACAGCTAATGCTAAGTTCCTCTAAGAGACACTTTGCTTCTGTATGTCTCTAGCAGAAATTTCAACTGAGGACATGTAGTAAGTACTAGGTCTTCTCCAACAAACTGATACTGGTTTAAGATATGCTACCACTATTTGTGACATCTTCTTTCTCTGAGGCCTGGTAAAATAGTTCAATTATGTACTACTCTGAACTGTTACAAGGGACCCCTACCTAGGATGAGAGCAGGGGTAGTCTAGGATAGCAGGGGTATTCTAGGATCTGAAGACAGGTTACCCATTTGAGTACAGCCAGCTATCCCTCCAGAAATGACTCATTCAGTGGCACTAGTTTGAACCTGCATACAATGTAGCACCATGCCCAACCCACCTTGTCCTACTTCTCTCTCTTGTTACTACTCTAAGCTATGTATGTCACTTTTCAGTGCTGGGCTTGTTATGGCAATAGACTGTGAAATATTGCCTAGCCAAAGCCATGTGTGCTATTTTACAAAGTGGATATGCCCAGAAGCACTTTCATTGTTTGTCTCCAGACTGTGGTACCTTAAAAGTTGGCAGGCAATTGTGGTTTGAATGTTTTACATTAGGGAACAGTCAAAGAGGAAAATAATTACCTGACAGGACAAAAGAGCTGATTGAGAAATGGATTTTTGCTGTGTAATGATACCAGTGAACCATGATGATAGCCATGAACCACTGATCATAGAATGGCAGGGGTTTAAAGGGACCCCTAGAGATCATCGAATCCACCCCCCCTGCCAACACAGGATCACCCAGGGCAGGTCACACAGGAACAGATCCAAGTGGGTCTGGAAAGTCTCCAGAGAATGAGACTCCACAACCTCTCTGGGCACCCTGTTCCAGGCTCTGTCACTTTCACAGTCAAGAAGTTTTTCCTCATGTTCAGGTGGAACTTCTTTTGTGTTTCCTCTTGAGACCATTACCTCTTGTTCCCTTCCAATTGTCCCCCACCCTTCAGATATTTGTAAACATTCATCAGATCCCCTCTCAGCCTTCTCTTCTCCAGGCTAAACAGCCCCATGGCTCTCAGCCTTTCCTCAGCGGAGAGATGTTCCAGCCCCTTCATCATCTGTATAGACTCCACTGGAGTCTCTTTAGTATTTCCCTGTCCCTCTTGAACTCAGGAGACCAAAACTGGACACAATACTCCAGCTGTGGTCTCACTAGTGCAGAGTAGAGGGTGAGGAGAACCTCCCT
>VWZY01008280.1:438507-455366 GCA_013399075.1 Chloroceryle aenea
GTGTTCCTCCCCAGGTGTAGGACTCTACACTTATTCTCACTGAACTTCATTAGGTTTGCCTTTGCCCAGCTCTCCAGTCTGTCCAGATCTCACCGGTTGGTAGCACAACCTTCTGGTGTATCGGCCACTCCTCCCAGTTCAGTATCATCAGCCAATTCGCTGAAGGTACACTCCATCCCTTCATCCTGGTCATGGATGATGATGTTGAATAAGACTGGACCCAGAACTGACCCCTGGGGAACACCACGACTTACAGGTCACCAGCTGGACTCTGCACTGCTGATCACAACCCTCTGAGCCCTATTGTTCAGCCAGTTCTCAACCATCTCACTGTCCCCTCTTGTAACCCACGCTTCCTGAGCTTACCCACGAGGATGTTATGGGATACAGTGTCAAAAGCCTCGCTGAAGTCAAGGCAGACAACATCCACTGCTCTCCCTGCATCTACCCATTCAGTCACACAATCGCAGAAGGCTATTGGAGTAGTCAGACATTACTTCCCTTTAGTGAACCCCTGTTGGCTACTGTTGATAACCTTCTTTTCTTCCACATGCTGAGAAGATGTTGTGTGATGATTCTTACTGATCCCAATGGGTGGTTCTTAAAGTGATGGTGTCTCCTTTAGAGAGGGATGTGACCAGTGTGGAGTGGAGAAGAAGAGGCATTTCTAGTAGATCATTTTAAGCCTTGCTGATTAATTGGAGGAGGAGTGTGGAGTTTTAGACTGTCACCTTTTCCTTGACTTTGACCTTACTCAGAACCATAGGAAATATCCCACTCAGAAAAGAACTTCCTCAAATGTCCATGATTTTTTACTTTCTTTTGTCTTTTTCTCCTCCCAAATTCTCCAGCTTAGTGCATGTGAGACATAAAAGATGATCTGATCCTGAGAGAACTGCACTCTACAGTAGCTATCTGAAGGGCTATCTGGAGTATTTTGAAGGTTAAGAAGACCTACATGACACAGGTCTGTTATGAAGGAGAAAAGAAAAAACAAAGAATCAAACCAAACCAAACCAAAATCATACACACCAAAAAAAACCCCCAAAACCAAAGATACCAAAAGCAAACCCAAGCCAAACAAACAAAACCCCCAACAAACAAACAAACACCAACAAAAAACAACAACAAACAAGAAAACCCAAACCCTTATTAATGAACAACCAGTGAACAAAATTTCTGAACAAAATGAATTTTTTATGGTAAGTCTGGTGAGACACTGGGACAGGCTGTCCAAAGAGGTTGTTGATGCTTCATCAGTGGAAATGTTCAAAGTCTGGTTAGACTGGGCTTTGAGCAACCTGATCTAGTGAAAGATGGTCCTGCCTGGGCCAGGGGGTTGGAAATAGATGATCTGTGAAGGTCCCCTCCAACCCAAACCATTCTATGTGATTTCTGAAACAGTATTTCAGCCTCCCAGGTAACAAACCAGAGGGCTCTCAATAACCATAAGCCATGTTCATTTCTCAAGTGCTAACTGGTCCAGAGTACAAATGTACTCAATGAACCCGTCTCTGTACAGAGATAAACAACAAGATGATGTTTGAAGTGCAGAGATTTCACTTCTTATGGCAGAATAGCACTGTTCAAACTTTTAAACTAAGGACAAAAAAAAAAATAACTAAACCAAAACCAACCACCCCATTGAGCACTTAAAAGCAATAACTGAGGCTTTCATTTGAGAATTTTCCCTTTTACCATTTCTTTTAACTTAAAATAATATACATAAAGGACTAACACTCCATTTGGCAACACTTTGAGATAAGAGCCATTTTCAGAAGGTGGGGGACAGAGTGGAGAAGAGAAAAGGGAAAGGGGGAGAAATCTTAGAGACGAGCTGGGAGGCATTTTGCTATTTTTCTGCCAGAATCTGATGTTGTTTTTCTAAACACAAATTTGAGAAAGTCACTTATGAGCAAGAGATAATAAATGCAGCCTCTGTTTCTGGTTTAAGTCTCTGCTGAAGAATGGCAGACACGTGCATAGTCTTATCAGTCACAGATGCATATGAGCATCGGGTTGTTTAAAGTTTTTCTTTTAGTTGCCTTTTTGGCTGTAAGCTCAGAATATCATCGCAAAGGATTCAGGCTTAGTCAGCTGAACCAGACTTCCATTAAAGAGAAGGCATACACAAGCAGATAAGAAAAGAGGAAAAAGAAGAAAGTTGGAAAAAGGTGATATTCAGGAAAGATGTAGTGGATGTGATCCAGGTTCTGGCTGTCTGAATGGGTGACACCTCTGGGCTTCTGAAGGCACAGGTTTGTCAAGCCTAAAGGTGGGAATGTGGCAGTCACCACAGTGAAGCTTGCTCCTTCCAGTCCATCTGCTCTCCTGTCATTGATATTTACAGCCTCACAAACATGGATAGGCCCAACCACCCATGCTTTCATTATTAGACTCAGCATGCAGCACATAAAATTTTGTTCATTAATTCCCAATTTCACATTTGCCTTATTTATCAAACACAGCCTTTGGGGGATAGCAATGAGAGTCTTGGGTTTTGCGAGTCTCATCTTTTTCTCTTTAACCCTTTCTTTACTTGTATGAATAATTGTAGATAATGTCTTGACTCTGCTTTTTGTTGTTGTTGTTGTTGTTGTTTACTTTTTGAGTCACGGACTAGAAACCTTTCACCGCTATGCTCTCATCTTCGTTAAGAGACATGGAGAGTTAAGCCCTTCTTGCAGGTAGCAAAAAGAACCAGAATATGGGCTGCTAAAGAAGTATTGCTAAATTTCCCTGTACTAAGTCATCAGTGCCACCTTGCTCTCATTCCTGTACTGTGAGCATCCACTCACCTCCTCCTGTGAACCTTTCTTTTACTTTCCTTCTGGAATCAGTAAATACCATTTTTCAGTGTTTAGTGGTTAAGAAGATTTAGAGGGTAGGAATGTAGTAAGCCCTTGTCAACATGGTTTTAGGGAAATAGCTCTTCTGAATTACTTCTAAAATGATATTAAAACTTAATCTGTGTCATAGTTCCACAGTTATCTTTGACTTTTATAGATCTGTCGAATTAATACAACATTACACTGATCTAAAAGGTGGTGCTATGTAACATAAAAGCAGTAAGGTAGGAAGTTAACTTTATTTGTGGAAAACATCACTGCCAAGAGGGCACTGTTGGTGACTGTGGGGAATTTCACTGATCAGGAATTTTACTGTTTTCACAAATGACCAAGGAGTAAATTATTAATTCTAGGGACAAAGAGTGAAGAAGTGGTAAACAGCAATGGAGAACAGAGCAGAGAAAACCCTGATTGCCCAGTAACCTGAGCCCGTTCAAAGAAACTGGAATAGCCAATGGATAGTCTTCCTTCTTAGAAAGCTGAAGGAAGATGACTTACTGAGTAGGGGGAAGGATGCAAGGAAAAACTGAGGGTATGGTAGACCAAAACTGTAGCAACAAAAACCAGGTCAATACATTAGCTAGGGAAAAGTGAAGAGGATTAGTAAACAGATTAAGTGGTATAGGTATTGGGGAATGAAGTCCAAAATACTGTGTGAGCTATGAAAAAGCATGGGATTAACCACTGAAACAAACTACCAGATGAAAAGGTTTACTCTCCATCATTTGGGGTTTCCACATTACGTCTACATGCTTTCTCAAACATGGCTTTTAACAGAAAGCAAAATATATGTTCATAAAGGAACTATTACCACTTCAATACAGGGTATCCTTAATTGTCTGTGATACATGGGAAGCCACATCAAATGATCTAAGGACCTCTCCTGTCTCGTTGGTGGTTTTGAGACCAAAGGTTATGTTAAATTTACTCAAAATCTTGTATTGCGCCCTAGTTCCTCCTATTTAAAATTCTGCCATACATAAGTTGGGGAAAAAAATAAAAAATAAAGTGAACTGTGTGCTTCATGGTTCCTTTCTTTAGTTACTTCATGCATGGCAAAAACAGTCTGGTGTTTTCTTTGAGCTGACATGCTGAGAAAGCCTGTTGCCTTTATGGTCTAGAGCAGGAGTTTGAAATATGGCACGGGAGAACTATATTCTGCTTGCCACAAAACATCTATATTTGATCAAACTGTATGCTATGAGAATCACCATTTGCATATTGTTAACATGGCAGACAAGAAAAGTCATTGTCAATAGAAAAGGCAAATTTAATCCTACTAATGATTTCTTTGTTTTCTCAGTCTCGTCTCACGGACTGCTAAGCACAACCTCAGCAGGCATGTTCAGAGCTTGGACAGTGTGTTCTAGACCAGGCTTTTCTGTTGTTGCCCTTCCAGGACACCGTGTTGGGTGACCATGGCAACATTCTGGCACAGAGGGGGATGAGCTGCAGGGCAGCCGCTGTGGGAAGAGGCCAGGGCCTGTCCTGTGCCAGACTCAGCCAGTCCCAGCCAACTCAAAGAGACCCACGGCAGGGGACAGCTGAGCCCCTCAGCCAACCGGCTGGCCTCTCTGTGGTTATGTAGCTAGGAACAGGGAGGGAAGGTCAGACAGGCAGAAGAGGAGGAGAGAGCAAAAGGTGTGAGAAATAGCCAAGGGGACAGCAAATTTCTTTATCTTGACCCATGAGCTTTCTCTCTCCTGTTCTCCCTATTTTCCCCATGGCTTGTCCTGCTGAGTGTGGAGGCCTAGCAGCTGGGTGGGAGTCTGGCTTCTAACCAGGGCCAACCCACCACAGACATTTTGATCATTATGGTATCAGCTGTCAGAACAGAGCCTGAGGAGCAACTTTGCATGTTTTAGGGAACAGGGTCACGGTGGAGTCACACCAATTTCCTCCTTGTTCTTTCCTGAGAGGTGCAGCAGAATGTGCAGTGCACTGTCTCTTTCTCGACACGCAGCTGAGGGATGTGGCCCAGGTCAACATTCACCAACTTCTGAGACCAGCACAAGCAAACTGCTGGCTCAGGCCAAAAAATACACCTCCGCATAATTCTTGGCCATAATTCAGGCATTACCACACCACTCCCAAGAGGTGAACTATGTGAGATGACCCAGTTCTGGCAGATAAGAGAGTATGGACATGGCCTGTTTCATACCAGTTGATCTCAATGTCAGAGACCAGCCCTGGGCACATTGAGTTTGCTATTAATGACACACCCACACTGTCCTTGGGAATCAGTCCAGGTGAACATACAGGTATTTGCATTTATAAAGTTAATAAAGTTAGTTACACCCTTGCCTGGCATTAACCAACATATTTATCCAAAGGCAATGGAGCAAAATTGATTTATGCAAGTTCATTTTGGTCTCTTGTGGAAATATTGTACCCTTTTCTAAGCTCCAGCCCCACAAATCAATGCCAGTGGTGAAGCACTAATTGTTAGGTTTAAAATTCAGAAGTCTAATAAAAGGAAAACCTTCATGTTTTATTTTTTGGACAAGTATCATAACTTCAGCTTGCTTCCTAATTCATGTATTTCTGTCTTGACCAAATTATTGGAGTGCCCATCTGGAAGGCCCTGGGAAACTGGATTTCAGTGCTGCACTTCAGAAGTTTCCATCACTCAAAGCTCTTTCAGAAGGCTTCCACCCTGACATAAGGGTGACATAGCATTGAAAGGACAGTCCTTAAACCCCAGTCAGATAAGGCACAACTGTTCCTTGGAACTAATCCTCTCTTTAAAGTTTAATGGTTTGGGGCAAAAAATATTTTCCATTTTTCTAAGCACTGCATACTGTTCTGGTCGATCTCAGTGAGTCATTTAATTATCAACTTAAAATCTGTTTCTTTATTTTCAGAGTATAACTTTTATTTGTTATAATTATGCTAAGTGAGAATTAATGCATATATCTGTGGTATATGATTTTAAATGTTGCAATGCCTTGAGACCTTGTGAAAGACCACACGTGCTTGCTTAAAAAGGCACTTCTGGCATGGGTACAATTTAAACAGTGTATGCAAATAAGTAGCTTTAAGTAATCAAAGGAGAGTTCTCCGCTAATAAGAGCTAATATTTATTATGGTTCCTATCACCATTCCTGCAGCCAAAAGTTACAAAACTAGATTTACTAATTTGACTTATTCATGAATAAAAAAAAAAAAATTAAGTCTCTTTTTTATTTCTTTTAGATTTGGGGCTTTTTTCCCCCCCATAAAAATAATAAAGTCAAGTTTGTTCCCATCTTCCATATTTCTTCTCTCAGCTGAGCAGCTTATTTTACTATCAATGGAATGCAACAGATTGTAAAGGAGTCAAGGAGACGTTTGAAAATAGATTTGCTCAGCTATATACTGCAAACAACACATCTGCTATTGACAGAGCGAAAATAGAGCTGCAAGGAGTTAGCACTAAATATAATTCAGCCTCAGGAGCAGCATTCTTGCCTAGATTTTACGTTCTTATTTTGCTTAGGTAAAATTGTCTCTACTTCAATACAACTGCCATAAGCGGACACAGAGGGCCTGTTTTAAAGGTCCCTAGGCAATGAAAGACACTGTTCAAAATCATATATTACAAGCTCATTCCACATGATGCTTGTGACACCTTTGTGAATGTGAAAAATCTTTGTTAAAAGAACAGCAAGATTGCAGTGAGAACAGCTCAAACTGTTGGAACATTGAGGTTATCAAGTCTCAGGGGACATGCCTTATTTTTTCACCTGGAAATGTTACATTAGAAGAAGTTGAGCATTTTAGCACTTCTATGATCTGTAGAGAGTTCAGCCGTCTGTGCAGCCTGCATGTAAATTATTTTGATGTAGTCTGGGAATTGATGGACCCTTTCCAAATGCATCCAAGAAATCTCTTGGAAGAGCTACAGCAGTCTTGGGAAATACCAGAAATCTTGCTATCCATAACAGCATTCATTTGAATGGGCTGGGATGTAGTCCTAGTTCATATCACCTAACTCAAACTACCTAAACATTTCTCTCCAGCCTTGTCTATTCTTCTGTGGTCCCTCTACAGCTGAGAGGGAGGGTGGGCATGTCCAGACAGGGTGATAGAGCTCCCCAGTGGGATGATAAGAATCTTGATTAGATTAGACACCAGTTTCTGTACACCCAAGTAAGGTAAAAAGATCTGCAGCTTTTGTATACAGCCATTTTACACTCTTGACATTTACATTCCACATATTATACATTTGCATTTTTTCCACAGACCCTCCTGCTTCCACAATGCACAGCCT
The DNA here is from genome assembly GCA_013399075.1 of Chloroceryle aenea. Taxonomy (NCBI): domain Eukaryota; kingdom Metazoa; phylum Chordata; class Aves; order Coraciiformes; family Cerylidae; genus Chloroceryle; species Chloroceryle aenea. Next base: position 445,609 of record VWZY01008280.1, read on the forward strand.
TTGCAGAACAAGCACCTGCTCAGGAAATTTCCCTAAATCATTCAGAAAACACATTTCTTGCCCAGGCCCTCTTGGCTACACACCACCCAAACCCACACTGAACCTGGTTGTTCACATTCTCCTTACCAGGGCTGTTGGCATTTTTGAGGGGAGAAGCCAGTAATTCCTGTGTCAGGTGTTCAGCAACCTGCTAACAGCAGGCAGAGCTCTTGTCTTCAACCTACAGCAGCCAGCACAGCTTGTTATCAGCTGATGGAAAGATGTTGTTCCCCAACATCACTCAAAAGCAGCCCTCCAACAAACACCCCTGAGAGAAGGCTGAATACAGGCTCACAGCTGGCAATAGTTTGCCCTCCCACAAAACCATGTTTGTCTGGATGGGTGTCTGCAGAGCCTGCTCTGATTCTGTGGGTCTAACAGCAGACTTAAAACACCTGTTTGGCTCTTTTAAGAAGCATCACATTTGTTCACAATCCTCAGGTCAGCACCGGCCTATCACAGATTTCTAGGCCTGCTAAGACCTGGAGAAGGTGCTTTTTTTTGTATATTAAAAAAGTGCATTTCTTTAGAATGTAAATTAATTGAAACCACAGCCAGCCTTCAAAGGGAAAACAGGGTAATTACAGTGCTACAAGGCAGGAGTTGAATTACTGGTGTAAAGGAGTACTCATACATGTAACTATCCCAAAGGTAATGTTATTATCAAACTCTACATACTACAGATGCTACTGCTTCCCAGGCTCCCCTTTAATACAAATAGTCTTCCTGTGTTCCTGTTTTCACTGACCTATTTACATCACAATTTTTAGTCACTTCAGAAATGGATCACCTACAAGGCTAGATATAAGTCCTAGGGTAAAGGGACAGAGAAAGAGGCTTTCTGGAGCACAGCTGCCCCTGATCTTGTGATCCAGAGCACTTCTCCCATGCCCACAGCTAAATTTTATTTAAAATTGGCAGTTAAACTGATGTTATGATGTTTTTTTCCAATCTTATGTATCATTTGCTTTAGTGCACAAACTTAGTTTCCCTGTTAAGAGTGTTCCTGCCATCTCTCTGGCATAGCATCTCCAATCTTGGATGCACTCTCAGCTAAACAAGTATCACCTACTTTCTTTTGTAATGTGTTCACAGGAGCTGATAATTCTTTCTTCTACTACTTACCAAATTTATTTATTTATTTATTTATTAGGATTACACCTATTGGAAGATACCCTTGGTAAAAACAAAATAACATAGACCAGAAAATATGATTAGAGGGAAAAAGGGATAGGATGTCAGTTTTTCTCTATCTGGTAAGCTTTTGTCAATGCATTTCAATCTCCTGACTTGCTCCAAACTGATGTATTTTATTTTCTGAATGGCAAAATTCACAAAAAAATATTGGAAAAGAGGTATCAAATATGCCCAGGTAAAACAAAATGCAGAGTAAGATACTCTCAGTGGAGATTTTGAACTTTTTCTACTGCACTTTTTTAATGTCCTCTGTAGTTTGACTTTCTGGATCAATAAAAATCATTCTGCTCTCTATTGTGTTTCTCTGGAGAAAAAAAAAATCTCATGTAAGTGTTTATCATGAGCTCAAATAGAGAAAAAGTAAAGACATTTCAGGTAGGGTCCTTATGGGGATGGTTTCATCATATGAACAACCTGAATCAAAGGCTCATCACTGTTGAAAGGCAGAAAGTTATTTTTTCCCTTCCACTTGCCATGTTCCTTCCCTTCTGCTTCATTCCTTCCTCCTCTTCTCTGCCTCCCTTCTTCATTCCAGTTTTGGGGTTCATCTGAGTGCCAGGTTTTGGTGGCTTGTTTCCGTGTCACTGTATCATCTAGGCATTAAATTATAATCACAAGAATAATTTTATTCCTCACTGGGCAATACCTTATCACTTTATCTGTTACATGGCACTCAGTGCTGGCATGTTAGGTAGGCAAATCAATCTGTCATCTTAAAACAGTTGCTGATTTATTTCCTTTTCTTCCTGTTTAAATGTCACATTGCTCTGGGTATTTTTAGAGGATTGTCTGGTGCTTGCTTCAGCGCAGGGCTCGCTGGAACAGCAGGACCATAACCACTTCCCTGGGGCAACTAAAACAGGAGCATGGCTTCCTTTGCTAGAAGTATAATCAACAGGGGGAAAAATAGGCATATTCAAAGACTGTTTGACCCATCTGACTTGTCCTGAAAATATGGCTCTTCCCTTTTTATCACAGCAGGAACCCACAGCAGCTGTACTACTATGAGACCTCTACATCAAGCTCTGACGTTCACCAGGATGAATCTAAGCATGTACCTGCAATGAGAGGAAATACTTTTGGAGGCTGAAACCACAGCACAAAGTAACTGGCAACCTGATTTTGCTACAGCTACAATCTCATCCCTGAAGTGCTCTTGTTTCAGTGGATCAAAACATTTTGAAACAGATTGGGTGGGAAGGATTGTGTATTAATTGTCCAAATCAGCAGAGCCTGGGCTTTTATTGATAATGGAGAAGAATATAGGTAGTAATAATAGCCATTAACTCAGCATACTGCATATTTGACAGAGCACTGACTTCAGACCAGCTCACACTATACACCACCTAGAGACTTGTATTTTGCCAAGAAAAAGAGGAAAAGAGCAACACACACCTTGCAACATTGTCTAGAATCATCTGCCACGTTAGGAATGGTGTTGCAGATGCAGAGGGATGAATCACTATGTCCAGAGGATATGCATCAGGGTTACGTGCAAACTCAGCTAGCTCGTCTTGCACTACAGATGAACCCTGAGTCATGCACGGGTCAAAATTTGTGTCCCTAAATGACCTGTGGCATTGCACTGGTGGTTGGGCTTGCAGACGAGGTTTGTACTTTTAAATGCAAACACAAACCTTTTCCTGAAGCAAAAATGCAACAGGGTTTTGGGTTTTTTTCTCCCATTTTTCTTGCTGAGAACACTGATATGTGTGTTTGTTTTTAGAGACCGTTGTGAGGACAAGTAGAACTCAAACTGGAAGATCCAGCAATCTCCCATGCCAGCTAGAGTGACCAGAGATGATCCAGCCATGCTAGTACAGAAACAGCTCCAGCTAATGAGGTGAACTGCAATCAAGCACATACCTTTGTGAAAACCTCCAGGGCTGAAAGAGGCCAGAAAGCAGCACTCAGTGTTGCTGCTGAGTATCTCCAGGGCAGGAAGAGCCATGTGGAAGAGGTACTGGCCAGAGTGAGAGCTACTTACCAATCCTCATCTAATTAAGCCTAATGAAGGCCAACAATGCTGTCTCTGCTTATACCTACCTGAAAGGTTTGTACAGTCAAAATAGTTTAAAAGTTTCTGTTTTCTTCTTCTTTGTTGGAAGGAACTTTTCTGTGGCTGTGTTTCTAAAAGCCCAGAGGGAAGGGGCCAAAAGCAGGGAGAAGGAAGAGGAGGGCTTGGCACGGAGGCCAGATATATTACAGAAGCCACGTGTTGCTTGGACCAGAAGCTGCTGGACTCCACACTCAGCAGAAATTATATCTTTAGTTTTCAAGCTGAAGAGAAAGTTCCAAGCTGACAGGCTCTCTGTTGCCTAAGTGTTGTCTAAGAAACATCTGCCCTTTCTTTGATCCATGAAATCACCTTTGCCAGTAGGAGTGTGTGGGCAGCTGGGCTGAGCTTCAGCAATGCCTCCTGCTCAACTTCCAAAGAAATTTTTCTGAGCAGTCAAAGCAAGTCCAGGGCCACAGCTGTAGTTGTTTGATAAAACTGGCCCGAGTCATTAGGACTTTGAATTCTTGTGTCCTGGAGCACATCAACCCAAACTTATTTAAGGAAATAAACTGATCACTGTTAAGGGTGTTTGATAGCTCACTGTTCACAGCGAAGGTGTGCAAAGAAGAGCATGAGCAAGGAACTGTTTCCCTAAATGAGTGCTAAAGGCACATGCCTGGGAAATAAATAATGATTGGAGTTCAGTCCCTACTTCAGCAGCTTTCATAAAGCTCTGAGCAAAACCAGAGCGGGTAAAACAAGATCAGCCCGGACCAGCCTGTAGCTGAGGCACTAGTTCAGTTCTCAAAAGTAAGCTGGAAAGTTCTGAACTCAGATTTCACTGCTTTCATGACTTAGGCCCTTGTGTCGTGCCATCATGACAACTGAGATGTATATCTAAGGGACATCACTACTGCTTCTCCCACTGTGACTCAAACCTTAGATTTAATCAGACCTGTTCAGAAACAAATCAAAACAAGATTATAATCCATCCTCATGTTTTATTTTGACAAAACCATGTCCATGCTGGATAAGCCTTTGAATGCAGTCTGGTCTTTTCACCTCAGGGAGGCTAGAAGTTGAGAAGCAACTGATGAAGAGCAGTGAGGATGGTCCAAGGCAGCAAACTGCTTCTGTGTAAGACAATACGAAACAGATGAGGTGTCTGTAGCTTGGAAAAAAGACAAATGAGGAAGGCTCCAAACAATGAATGGTGCCGAAGAAGTGACGAGGTAATGATTATTCACTGCATTGCACCACACAAAAACTACAGGGCATGCACTGAAATTATCAGGTGTCAAATTAGGAGGAGAGAGCAGGTATTTCTTTGCATAGTGCATAATTATATTGTCACAGGCTGCTGTGCAGGCCAAAAGTGTAGATAAAGTCAAAAAGTCACTGGAGAAATTCGGAGAGGGATGGTCCATGGGTGAAAACAAAAAGTAAAAATAAGTAGTTAAAAAAAAACCCTAGTCTTAATTCAACCTCTGACGTAAGAAAGCAGGGGAGGATAGACCACTGTTCACATACTGTCTCTTGTGCTTTCTCTGTGCATTACAGCTGAAGTGCCATAGGCCCTGTGACAGACAGGCTGCCTTCTCTGTACAGTGATGTTAAGGTTCTTAGCCTGATGGTTTGTTTTATTTTTTGGCTGAGAAAATCAGTTTTTCACACAACTCACCACACAGATGTTGGGATAGACCAAGACACACAGGAATCATATCAACTTTTCAGTATCACTGCTGGATAAACTCAGTAATTATGATGTTTTGAATGCACATGCCCTAGAACTATCCCTGTACATACAAAAGCATTACATGAAGAACATTAATTAAATTCTATCTCTAAAGTTACCATCATTTATAGCTGTATTACCAAGTATCTATAGCTGAAAAATGAATACAGGAAGAAAGTTAACATATTTCAAACAGAACAGTAACACTGCACACTTTCTCCCACTGAGCTCTATTTATCTTTGTACCATTGCACTACTTTTTCTGTGGCATTTCCCATATTGTCCCCAATATGCTCTTGTTAGAGAGCTCAGGCTCCCAGAAAGGTAAAACACTTGTTTTGGACACATTAAGGAGCAAATTAAAAAGCTTGTTTATTCAAGCCATTCCTTTTTGTAACATCCTTGTCTGTCTTGGGCTGAAATTTGGTCCACTGCCTAGCACTAAATCTTACAACCCAGCCCAGGCTTCTGCCAGAGAGCTACTGTTTAAAACCACCCAAGGGAACATCTCCAACTTGTTCTACTAATGGAGAAATCATAAACTGAGGTAGGTAATGCAGGGAGACGGACTGGTTCTTGCAAGAATTATTCTTCTTCCTCATGAAGGACAATTCAAAATGGCTCGTTTCACTCTCCTGGACATTATACCCTCTGAGGTCTGTCTACTGCTGAACCTGTTGCTGAACAGATCACTCACTGAATTTGGCTTCCAAAACAAAGGCTTCTCAAAGAGGCCAGACTTTTCCTGAGTAGTCAGACTCACTCCTTTGCAAATCCATCCCATTCATCATATCTCAATCAGACACCCAAAACAGAGGTAAAAGGACACTTCAGAAGCATTAAGCCAGCTGGAATTTTAAAGAAAACTATTTCTAATAAATTAAAAAAAAAATCCTAGTAGACTGTGGGTGGGGTGTACATCATGTGCTGTGATATTTCTGGCCTGCTGTGCTGAGGAGAGTAATAAAGGAATGAAAAAATGACATATATCAGTTTAATTAGACCAACTAATTGTCTCAGTTTAAAATAAGCATTAAGAATGGGACAGCATATCCAATTTCCTTTAAAAATTACCGAGAAAACCAGATACTCGCTTGTCATCACTATCTGCTGGAAAGGAAGCTGGGAATGTCATGGGAAAGCTTGTTCGATGCTCTTGTGAACAGGAGGTTCCATTAAGTGCCCGAGGAAAGCAGCAAAGCTTAGCTTTTCTACAGGCTCTTTTGTTNTGCATAATTATATTGTCACAGGCTGCTGTGCAGGCCAAAAGTGTAGATAAAGTCAAAAAGTCACTGGAGAAATTCGGGGAGGGATGGTCCATGGGTGAAAACAAAAAGTAAAAATAAGTAGTTAAAAAAAAACCTAGTCTTAATTCAACCTCTGACGTAAGAAAGCAGGGGAGGATAGACCACTGTTCACATACTGTCTCTTGTGCTTTCTCTGTGCATTACAGCTGAAGTGCCATAGGCCCTGTGACAGACAGGCTGCCTTCTCTGTACAGTGATGTTAAGGTTCTTAGCCTGATGGTTTGTTTTATTTTTTGGCTGAGAAAATCAGTTTTTCACACAACTCACCACACAGATGTTGGGATAGACCAAGACACACAGGAATCATATCAACTTTTCAGTATCACTGCTGGATAAACTCAGTAATTATGATGTTTTGAATGCACATGCCCTAGAACTATCCCTGTACATACAAAAGCATTACATGAAGAACATTAATTAAATTCTATCTCTAAAGTTACCATCATTTATAGCTGTATTACCAAGTATCTATAGCTGAAAAATGAATACAGGAAGAAAGTTAACATATTTCAAACAGAACAGTAACACTGCACACTTTCTCCCACTGAGCTCTATTTATCTTTGTACCATTGCACTACTTTTTCTGTGGCATTTCCCATATTGTCCCCAATATGCTCTTGTTAGAGAGCTCAGGCTCCCAGAAAGGTAAAACACTTGTTTTGGACACATTAAGGAGCAAATTAAAAAGCTTGTTTATTCAAGCCATTCCTTTTTGTAACATCCTTGTCTGTCTTGGGCTGAAATTTGGTCCACTGCCTAGCACTAAATCTTACAACCCAGCCCAGGCTTCTGCCAGAGAGCTACTGTTTAAAACCACCCAAGGGAACATCTCCAACTTGTTCTACTAATGGAGAAATCATAAACTGAGGTAGGTAATGCAGGGAGCTGGACTGGCTCTTGCAAGAATTCTTCTTCTTCTTCATGAAGGACAATTCAAAATGGCTCGTTTCACTCTCCTGGACATTATACCCTCTGAGGTCTGTCTACTGCTGAACCTGTTGCTGAACAGATCACTCACTGAATTTGGCTTCCAAAACAAAGGCTTCTCAAAGAGGCCAGACTTTTCCTGAGTAGTCAGACTCACTCCTTTGCAAATCCATCCCATTCATCATATCTCAATCAGACACCCAAAACAGAGGTAAAAGGACACTTCAGAAGCATTAAGCCAGCTGGAATTTTAAAGAAAACTATTTCTAATAAATTAAAAAAAAAATCCTAGTAGACTGTGGGTGGGTGTACATCATGTGCTTGTGATATTTCTGGCCTGCTGTGCTGAGGAGAGTAATAAAGGAATGAAAAAATGACATATATCAGTTTAATTAGACCAACTAATTGTCTCAGTTTAAAATAAGCATTAAGAATGGGACAGCATATCCAATTTCCTTTAAAAATTACCGAGAAAACCAGATACTCGCTTGTCATCACTATCTGCTGGAAAGGAAGCTGGGAATGTCATGGGAAAGCTTGTTCGATGCTCTTGTGAACAGGAGGTTCCATTAAGTGCCCGAGGAAAGCAGCAAAGCTTAGCTTTTCTACAGGCTCTTTTGTTTTATCAGGTTTTGCTTTTACTAAGCTCTTCACACGACGTCTCTCAGCAGCCTAATATAAAAATGGTCTGAGCTAGAGGAGAATAATCAAAAAAGGACGAGAGGGAAGCACACTCTCTGCAGGGGAAGTGTGGCAGAGGGCAGTGCACACCTGGCTGCTTCCCCAGCAGCAAGGGGGGTACTCTTGGTGGGCTCCCTTGCCTGAGGATCGCAGCCTGACCCACATGAGAAGTGAGGTGGGAACTTGTCAAGCTTCAAACCGCAAGGCAAATTAAGACCTTGTGAACATACGTACCCCAGGGGGTAGCAGTTTCCTACCTCCCAGACCCAGGGGGAATGGCCTTTCCCTGAGTGACCTTTCATCTGGCAGGATGCGATTTTCCTGCCTGTCCCCAAACCGCATCTGATTATTTGGGGAATGTAAGAGCACCTCAGCATTGGATTCCTTCAGAGGATGGTATGAATTTATTCACTTACCAGTCCTGACCAGTTCTGGGTTTAAAATAAAATAAGGCCGGCTGCAGCACAGGGTTACATTTCACATCTGGAATGTGCATTGCAGCTGCACTTCAGTCTCAAGGCAATTATTTTGATCCCAAACCTGGTTGCTGTAAATAAATCTAATTAATTAGAATGTTTTCCTCTGCCTTTACAGAAAAGTATTTCAGCTGAACCATACCACCAGAAGTAGGTCCTTGCTGCTGTTCTGTTCAGTTGTCCTAATTTGTAAGAAATGCTCTTCATTTAAACCTCCATCTATTTCCCTCCCACACAAACTCGGTTTTATCTCTGATTTCTGACACTAAATCACTTCTATCAGAAAGGCTGCATCCATTCCCTGAAGCCTTAGCTTAATGCTAAGAAAATTAAAACTACCACATTCTGGAACATTTCTACAGTTAGTTTCCTTCTATTTCTCCTTTTTGACCTTGGTCACATAAGCAAGCTGCTGCTGCTTCTCTCTTGTTGCCCTCCTTCCAACTGCTTTCAGGCTCATTTTGGTTTTGCTGTTTTCTCTAATGAGTAGCACGCAGCTTGCAAAAATATTACAAACACTAAAATAAACTGAGCACGCTTTCCAGACTCCATGGCTAGAGCTCCCCTCTGGACGAGACAGCAAAAAACCTGTGAGCGAACAGCCTGGTGAAGCAGCAGATTAAATAGATCCTTGCATTCCTAGGAAATTCTTCTCTCTCTCTCCTGGCAAACTGAGAAAGAGACATTACTAGTAACAAGACTGTACTGCTTAGGTGGCAAATAACTCCCCAAATTATATAAATTTTCTGTAGTGTAAAATATCACGCCTGCACAACTAAAATTTGCTTAAAATAAGTTTAAAAAATGCGCTTTTTTGTTATTGTGACCCACTCTCCTTTGTGTTGTATTAAAAAATACGGTTCGGTGGTCGAGATTTGAAGGGTGTGGGTTTCATTTAACCGCATAAATACTTAAAACACGTCTTGTCAGGAAATCTCCGCGCCGGTAACGCACTCGGTGCAACAGGCGGCACCGGCACGGAGGCTGCGAGCGAGGAGCGGGCGGGGTGGTTGTGTTCAGAACGGGGATCGGGGCTACAGAACCCCCTGCCCTCCGCTCACGGCAACGGGGGCCTGCCCTGAAAACCTCCAGGCACTCGCATGCGTTTGTGACAATCCTAAACACTTGTTTAAACAGAGACACCCCACACCCCACAGCCCNCGCCCTCAGGCAATAGCAGACCCCAGATCAGTCGACTCGGTAGCAATAATAAAACATTATTAAAACAATAAAACATATTTTTAACACACTTTAAAGCCCGGGGTTTCCAATTTCCACAATGCCGCTAATTAGCTGGAAGCTGTCGGAAGCGGCTGCTTTGACCTTTGGCAGGCCCCGTTTCTCACATGCATGCGCCATCAGTATTGCCAGCCGGTCAGCCCAGAACCCCCCGGAGA
>VWZY01008280.1:455428-482782 GCA_013399075.1 Chloroceryle aenea
GGCCTTTGTCACGGACCTCCGGTGAGACTTTCCACAGGAGCCGTCTTTAGCAATGGCCAGCCGGCCTTCCGCCACAGGACTGCGGCCTTTGGGGCTCAGGGAGCAGTGCCGGCCCTGGGATTACAAAAGATCTTGAAAACATTAATGAGAATCATTGAATCACAGAATCATAGAATCATTTTGTTTGGGAAAGACCTTTGAGGTCATTGAGTCCAACCATTAACCATTAGCCAAGCCCTTCACTAATCCATGTCCCTAAGCACCTCATCTTCATGACTTTTAAATACCTCCAGGAACTGTGACTCCACCACTTCCCTGGGCAGCCTTTTCCAGGGCTTAACAACCCTTCCTGTGAAGAAGTTTTTCCTAACATCTAGCCTATCTCCCCTGGCACAACTTGAGGCCATTTGCTCTTGTTCTATTACATGTTACTTGGGAGAACAGACCAAGCCCCACCTCACTACGACCACCTTTTAGGTAGTTGTAGGGAACAATAATGTCTCCTCCTTTTTTCCAGGCTCTTCCCTCTAAAATTACATTTGTACTGTATGACCAAAAAAAAAAAAAAAAACCAAACCAAAAACAACAAACCAAAGCTATGAGATTTCTGCTGCAATTATTTCATGAAACTGCATACACCTCAGCATCATCCGTGCTGCTTGTAAACTCCAGTCTGACCATGGCCATTGAGCCGAGGCCATGTTATCTGTTTCTCTGTGTGACAGGTTAATTCTACAATCCATTATTTTCATGGGCAATAAATTTCACAAGGAAGCTCGTTTCTTGGTAACACGATGAAATATTTCTACTTGCTTTTGCCTTTACCTAAATGATATGGCTGTTGTGCGTCAAGTGCTGATAAAACCCCCGTCCTCGCCCAGGGCTGTACCAGAGCTTATAAATATTTCTGGCAAAATTTTTCAAACACAATTGCAATCTCATTGTCGTGGTCTATTTTCAGAAGGCAAGGCTTCCCTAGAAGCTGTTTTACAGCTCTATTAAAAGCTATACTCTGAATAACAGCCCTGCGTAGTTGTGAGCATTTTACTCAAATGGCATGTATAGCACTCTAGGGCTGGGGAGAAATTAGGATATAAAACCCCAGTGTGGCAAAGGAGTGACAAAACATTGTGCCAATCCCACCTTATAGGACAACCCATATATTGAGAGTATTTTGTCCATATGATTTTTAAGGTGAGAACATGTGTCTGGCAGTACCTTTTTTTTTTTTCAACTTATTTAGGTAGAACATACGTCATCTAGGCTGATTATTATCTTAAAGTTACTCTGCTTAGAGTCACTTAATCCACACTTTAAATTTCAACAGACTGTGAGACACTTATTTAAATAGTATGAGAGAATTTTCCTCGCTCAAAATTCAGCTGGATGTGTTGAAGACATGAGCTGTCAAGACCTTACTCATGAAGTCCCGCATCTTTGCATTATTTATTAACCCATTGCTTCCCAAGGCATTCATTAAAACAGACCATCTTGGATGCTTTGTTGCTGGGCAACTAAGAGAAAGGTCAGCAAATTTCATCTGAATGATGATGTACTCAAGATCTCCAGACAGGTCTTCTTCATGTTCTCAAATGCAGCCAGTACAATCTGATGTCCTTTCTTGGGCTTTTTTCAAGCAAAACAAATGCCCATGGTAATCAGCTAAACCATTTGCCCAAACTACAGAAAAAAAAAGGCAGGTTCACATAGGGTGATTTGATGTGGTAATTAGGTAACAGAAATACTGGTGTTGACATACCAAAAGTACTTCTAAACAAATATCATTACGCTGTGTCTTGCAGTATTAACTGAAAATTAGAGTTGTGCAAACTGCAATGCACCGTGTGAATAACGGGAAGAAAGAGCACTTCTTACAGAAGCATGCAAACTGAAGAACAGAGTTATTCATCTAATTACTTTGTCCACCTCTCTAGGAGTGCAGACTGATCCCTTTGTATTCTGTATATCTGATTTCTCATTCTATATCATGCACAGAGCTATTCCACTTCAAACCCGAGCACTTAAAGGGATTAATGTTTGTTGATTGCTTTCATGAGATAATATAGCCTTGTTCTCCTCTGTGCTATTTAACCATAATCTTTTCTTTCCAAGGAGGAAATTCTGATTAGCCTTATGCTTTGAATAGCAGAATTATTTCCTAGAGTATAACAATTGTGTAATCGTTCAAATAAGCCAGTAAACAAGCCAGGACAAATTTATCCCCAGCAAAACAATTCTGACTCAATTGAAAGAGAAACAGTCATAAATTCAATCCACAATAACACAGTAAAATGCCCTTGGGGATCCAGTGAGTGAAACCTTTCAGGCCAGAAATACCTGTTCTGGTTTCTTAACCAGATTAATGCATCAGCCTTGCAGAATATGCTGTATGCTAAAATACAGTGAGACGGACAGTGACCAACGAAACCAGGTCCCAGGCAAGCTGAAATTGCTGTAGTTAATACAAAGCAGAAATAACATTGTAGCTAAAATAAGCATCTGGCTTGGAAATAATTTACAAAAGGTAGAATTCTAATAACTTTTTTTCAAAGATAAACTGAAGCTTTGAGGCTTTTTAATTAAAATAGAAAAGATGCATGTGGCTATTCAGAGAGACATGGGGAGGCTTGTAGAGCAATGAAGTCTGAAGAAGCAGTGCTGATAACATTTCTGTTACTTGGTGGTTTATGAAAGGACAAACACCCAGAGTGGCTTTAATTTAATGCATGGTTAGAGGACCAAGAATGCACAACACGCCCCAGAGCACTTCTGCACCACAGCTGAGATGCAGACTCTGTGGATATACCTGGAATACTGCCCAGCATGAACTGATCTTTTTATTTTTTTTAAGAACTCTGAAAAATGTGAAAGAACTTCCAAAAGGACTTAGAAGAACGATTTGAAGCTCAGGCAACCTGATAACAGAAGAACCTCAAACTACTTAGTTTGTTGAAGAGAAAGCTCAGAGCTGATTCAGTCAAAGTATCTATTTAGAAGATTTCTAACAGTCAAAGATGAAGAAAAAGAATGATTCTTTAACTGGAAGCTAATCCAAATAAAACCAGAACAGAAATAAGAATCACGTATTTTGACAGTGAGTATAATGAACTCCTGGAATTACTGACTCAGGAAGCAGGTGTTTTCTCCATCATTCTAAGTCTATCTGTGGGCAGGTATTAGCTTTGCCCATTAATGTTTGGAAAGAGGCATACTGAGACCTGCTGAAAAACATTACTGCAGCTTGTCCAAACATTGAAACTGCCAGCTTGCACAGATGCAGCAAGAAAAGCTTGTGATTCAGTAGCAACTGCCTGCTGCTCCCTACCAACAGTCATACCAGTAGGCTGTGTAGAAGGTATTATGAATGGTTGACACACCATCAGGGAACTGAGAGGAGGAAGAAGGCAACAAGTCACTTAGATCTAAAGGTCCCGGTGCTCTGCCACAGGACCAGGCAGGGTCCCAGGTGGTCATCCATAGCAAAGGTTTAGTCTTCTGACCAGCACAGCCCTGATGCCAGCCATGACATCACCTGTCTTCAGAAGCTGCACTTCAGTTGCCTGCATGCCTTACCTAGCCCAGGAGTCACCATCTGACGAGCCCTCTGTGTTAGGCAGGAGAGGATGTTCTGTCAACATCTCATGGGACAAAGAGGCGATGTGTGGAAAGGGGTTATAGGGAAGAGGGTTACTTTGAATACGTGGTGGCATTATGTTTGAGGTATCGCTGTCAGGAGTTCTGTAATGAGGTGGAGAGCATCTGTAACTGCAGTAGTGAACAGATGTGTTAACACTGTCTACCAACACCTGAGTGACCATCACACCATCACACAAAGCATTGGCACTAGGGTACAAAGGCAAGAACCTGTAGAGAAAAGACCAAGAGCGCTGAAGACCTTCTGAAGGAACCTAATTCCAGGTGTAAGAGACATGAAAGGCTGCTTCAATATCTCCCCTGTCCTCAGAAAGCATAGAAGATGCTTAAAACACTCTGGTCAGGCTGCAAGTTGTTCTTGGCAGTACACAGGCTCACCCAGAGCTAAACACCAGTGTTGGTGGAGCTGCAGGACTCAGCTGGACCAGCTCACAGCCCCAGGACTCTGCTCACCAGGGAAATGAGCACAGCTCCATGGTAGAACAAGGCACAACTGTAAGAAATGAGTCGATTGTGTTGTATGCAATTTTCTAATTCACATTTCAGCACAAGGCAGATATTCAGTGAAGAAACTTCAACAAAGCCATTAACATTTGGTGAGACTATAAATATGATGAAGTGTATGATACCACGTTAAGAACGGTCTGTACTGCTTGTATATTCTACATAAAATAATCTCATCGAGGGGGTGTGATGATTTAAATTCTTGTTAACATAAGGTTACAATGGAATCAAGTATTAGAAGCTTATAAAAAAGAGCACTGCATTTAAATCCTCCTGTGTAAGTTCACTGAGCGTTCACCTCTCCTGCCCTGTAGTTTCATCCATCCCAAAAGTAGTCTTTTACATTGCTTATTTTGAAACTTCAACTTTTAAGATCTTTTTGTCTTTTAGATACTGATAAAAATTCACTGTAGCTAAAATCCAAATGCCTGTGATAAAAAAATGTTCTTCCATATTTTGTACTGACAGAAGGGTCCATTACTAAGAGACCTGAATCATATTTCCTATTTCATTTTTCTGAGGAAAAAAAAAAAACATGTCCTGAGCTCATTTCTCATTCTGATTATTATGTTAACTATTTTCTTAGGAAACTCTTCATCCTTGGAAAACAGACTGGATTAGTTCCTCTTTCATCATTCACAGAATGCACATACCAATGTCCCAGAAAGGCAAAATAATTATGTTAAGCAACAGTGGGCTTTTCTAAAATCAATCAATTTATTTATCTTTTTCTCCAACATCAGGAAAGTCTTTCATATAATAGATCAGAGTCAAGCTTGCTCAGTGCCATCAGTTCATTAGGAAGGAGGCTCTTGCTATGCAGAATGGACTGGATGCATGGGAGCCAGTCCAGAGCAGACTGGGCGATCTTCAGATGGGTCCAGTGTCTCAATTCCAAAACATCTTAGCACAGAGAGCACAAGAAGTTTGCTCAGAAGTCAGCCCACAGGCCTGGTGTGAGGTCTACATCCACCTACGAGGTATTGCAGCTTAACTAGTTGGCAGTGTTGAAGGTCAGGTCAGATGGGGCTTTGAGCAAGCTTATCTAGTGGAAGGTGTCCCTGCACATAGCAGGGGAGTTGGAGTAGATGGTCTTCAAAGGTGCTTTCCAGCCCAAACCACTCTATGACTCTATAATACCACGGGTTATTATGGGGAAGGGTCAGTTTTACTCTGCCTGACTTCTGTAGATACTTTTCTAATTCTGTCTCTGTGTGGTCTGTGGGGTTTTGCATACAATACAATTTTACCTCTTTTGAAGATTCTCCCTGTGATTTCAATTTTATCTTGGCATGAGCCCCCAAAATGGACCCAGAAAGGTAAGTTAAGATATATATTTATTTTGTATTATATTTAATATGTTCAACTTAAAATCAAAGGCCTAAGTATTGCCAACAGAAGCAGCAGCTAAAGGCACTCAGAAAGGCTCTTCGAGTTCTAGTCTGACCAAGGTCAGTGGCAGTGGCCTGGATCTGTGCCTGAGTTAGTCCAGCTGCTGACTGTGTGCTTTGAGTTCTGCCTCAAGCAGGCCGTGCTCTGGCCAAGCTGCCTCTCCATGACTGTACCCACCCCCCAGCCCCCCTGCCCTGCAGGACCCTCTGCGATTCGAGTAGCCAGGCATCTGTGGCTGGTCACTTGCAGCCACTGACCAGGAGGGACATTAGGAGATAAGGTGCCACCAGACCTCTGGAGGGGCTTTGCCTCACTTTAAGCTTTAAATTAAGCCTAAAAATCTACAAGTTATTTCAGCCAAGTCATTGTGGAAATAATTACAAGGAATTTCTTTGGAGGGCAGCTACTTTCTAATAAAAGAACCTTTGCCTGGGTTTTGTTTTACTGAATGTACACAGTTTCACAGGCTGAGCAATTTGAGCCAAGAAGAGACAGTCCAATGACAGGCTAAATCCATTAAACACCAGCATAAAACCATGCTACCAAAATGAACTCAGAGAAATCTCTTCATACTGGACAATATCAGTATTTCATAGGGTGCTCTTAAATCCAGTCTGCTTTTAGGACAACTTTTTTGCTTCTTGGAAACAAAACCCATCGCATTCTGCTGAAGAGCACATAAATAAGGAAATAAATAAAAAATATTAGATAATTAAATTATCCTATCTTTGCAGTGCTACATTATCCTGCTGTTATCAGATTAAGACTGTTTTTTTCTCTGAACTAATCAGCTGGAGGGATTAAAACCTGCATACGCCTGTGAAACGCCGAGCAGCCAGAGGGAGAAAAGCCAATTTGATAGGACAGATGGGCTGGGAGACGGTGACATGCGGTGCCTTACTGTGGCTGGGAAGAAGAGAGGCAACTTTGTCAGGAAAATGGATAGGCAGAAATATATCAGCAATGACACTTTGACAGCCTGTAGATCTGCTCTTCTTGCCTCCAGCTTTCCAGGACACAGGTTTTCCAGGAGGTTTTCTACGAGGATGTGTAGAGGTGACACCAGCGATGAACCTCATGATGAACTGTCACAGCTTCGAGTAGTTATGATATAGTCTGCCTACAAGAGTGCTCCCAAACATGGCTGTATGTGTAAGCAGCTGCCTCACCAAGTTAACGAACACCTTCCCTGGTTCCTAATGCATTGTTGTGATGGTCACCTATTTAAATGCACTTGCTAAAACCATTGCCTCTATCCAGCTCCCCCATCAGAGTCATGCTCAGTGGTACCTTTTGTCTTCTGCTTGGTTTGTGGTGCTCAGGGCAGTTCTGTGCCCCTGGAAAACCAACAGCAGCTGTGCAAGTAGCATATGGATTCAAAGAAGCTGCCACAGGCAGTTTCCGAACCACAGAGGATCAATATTAGTTACATTTCATCAGATTGACACTGTATGGGGGGGTGTGTGTGTAAAAAAATAGCTCTAATTCTCCTGTTTATGTTCTTCCTCCTAAGTCTTCTCATTCTATGTCTGTTCTTTAAACTGAATTTGTATACATAGCACTAGCTGAGAGGTGTCCCAAGACGTGGTAGAAAGAAAATTGCCTTTATGCGGCTTGATCCTCAGCTAATCTGAGCAGGGTTCTGACCTCTCTGCATCCCTGGAGCAGGGCAGAGGGACCCAGGAACTGCCTCATTACCAGCTATATATCTGAACTGTCATTTTTTTCCATCATCCTCTTCAGTCCCCTTCCCCTCTGACAAGCTTCCTTTTCCATGTATCCTTTCTTATATTAATTGGCAGAGCTGCTTTTTCCCCTTTATCCTTTCAAGACTTTTTTTTTTCCTTCTTTCATTCTTCTGTTTGACCTTCTTTATTTCATCTAAGATGATTTTTATTATCATTCACTACAAACTGCAGAATCTAATGCTTAGCACTGGAAGTCTTTCACAAATTTCTCTGAGGTTTCTCATGCATTCAGTCTGAAGAACTTTCAGAATCATAAATAAATGCTTTGGATGTTAACTTTTAATTTTTCTCATTTCTTCTGAACTTTTCTTCATACATAGTTCCTTCATCCTGTGCATCTACAATCTAATCTTTAAAAGCTTCTTTTTCAGCTCTCAAACTGTTTAATGAGGTGGGCTGCATTTTAAGTTAGCACTTTTTACCTTCCAGTTCCCAAATCATAATTTCACACAGTGATCACTACTTACTTACCCAGTAAAGTATTGTCAGAGAGCATGTTCATAACTGCTGCATGAGAAGTCATTTTCTTTAGAACTGTTACTCTCTTTTCTTGGTCTTCATCTCCCTCCTCACTGATCTGTCCTTTACTCCTTATTTGGATTGCTATTTAATCCTCATCTGCACTGTGTCCAGCTCCTTTTCCCCCGGCCATTCATTTTCTGCTAGAGGAAGCTGTTTCTGCTGTAGCTCTTCCTGAAAGTAGCCCTCCTCCTCCATTAAAAGTACCAGTCTCTTTTAATAGCTTAATTAAACTGGAACATTTCTGCCAGCAGCACTTAAGGTTTCTGCAAAAGGACATCTTGCGTCGCATGCAAGTGGTAACTTGCTAGAAAGGCTTAATTTAAAGAAATAGAAAGAAAGAAAGAGTTAAACCAAAACCTCAGATCTGACTCTCCTCACTATTTCAGCAACATGAATTATTACCGTTGACTTATTCTCAGTTTGCATAAGGAAAAGGGTAGAGAACATGGTCCTCGATGTGCTGGTAAGGCCTGTAGGTCACCTGCACACACATGGGGACTCCGTTCTTGGGTACCACAGTGGGTAGTAGTTTGAATTTCCAGAGAACTATGAAAACTCTACATCCCTGTTGCCCTGTCTTCTCTTTCATATTGGTGCTTGCTAACAGATGCATCCAGTCACGAATGCAGGAGCAGCTGCCCAGCCCTTCCACTAACACGATGGCAACACTCGGCCATAAGAAAAGCTTCAGCAATCAGGAGTCACAGTTTGTGTCACAAATATTGCCTGGATTTTACAGAGCAGTTATTTTCCCCAAGGTCAGTTTCCATTTAATTTATTTTAAAGGAGAGAAACCTACCTGGATAAAAGGCAACATCCTGGACAATGCTGTATGAGTTGTCAGAAGCAAACCAGTTTGCAGTCAGATTGGGACTGTGTCGCAGCAGGGATTTTCGTAGTCAGCAGACACTACACTAAATTCAATGAAAGTTGGGAATAGCTATTTAATATTGGACATTAGCTACAGTGGGAGAAAGCAATGGAAGTTGCATGCTACAGTTCTAGAACTGTTTAACAGACTGTCATTCCTTTCTCACCACGAGCTGGCATAGCTGAGTGGCTGCCACTGCCATCACTATTTGCATCCCACATACATAGGTCTGATTCTGTGCCTCACAGCAAAACTGACTTCTA
The DNA here is from genome assembly GCA_013399075.1 of Chloroceryle aenea. Taxonomy (NCBI): domain Eukaryota; kingdom Metazoa; phylum Chordata; class Aves; order Coraciiformes; family Cerylidae; genus Chloroceryle; species Chloroceryle aenea. Next base: position 464,383 of record VWZY01008280.1, read on the forward strand.
GAATGTTACTTTAGGGTGTGTTTAGGGTTCTTCACATAAGCCTATCAGTACCTGCATGAGTGCCATCACAGCTTGAGATCCATTAAATATAAAGCATGGACAAGATTAAGAACTATAGATTAATTAAAAGAACTTGAAAAGAATAAAGTTAACTTCTCAGTTAGGGCCAGAGTCCAGAAATACATGATGTATTACAACCTAGCAAGGTGTAAGTTGAATGAGTAGATCTTTGGGTATCACCCCTCAAAATCGTACAAAAATATCAGGCAAGCAGACACTTGAGGTACAGAAGTGTAAGGCCTTTGAAAACGTGTAGAACTGTGGGGGTTTTTATCCAAATTAATCCAAGTCTTGTTTTTCATACTCCATTTTGACTACAGAGTTGTTTATTCCATCATACTGCTTGTACTATATAAAACCATGGTGTATTTTGAATTTGTATATGTAAGAGCAGACATCTACAAGGGACATGTGAAATGCAAATTCACATGTTTGATAACAACAGTTCAAGGAGCAAACCTGAACCAAAGTTAATTTTAAAGCCACATCTTTAATCTTATGTGTTTCTTAAAACTGAGTTCATTCTTCTTCACTCTGCTAAAAATAACTGATGAGATGGCGAGTCTCCATATTTTGTGATTTGCATTTCAGAATATTCTCCAGATATCAGCCTTGGCCTGGCTGTGGGCCACACAAACCTCTTTGTGTTGCTTACATTCAGCCTTTTAAAAATACTTTTAAGTTTTTAGCCTGGAGCTGTAAAAAGGCAACTTGATGAAATACAAATGTCAGGGTATAGACCAATTTTAAAAGCACTGTTGAGTCTTGAGCTTTAACAACTTCAATTAAAAGCTGTGTTTGAGTCAAAATAAAGGGATCATCTTCTAACATAATTTAGCTCTAAAGCTGGAGAAGCAACTTTTTTAGGAGCCCATAACAAGATGTATTTTCTTTCTCAATTTAGCAGTTAATGCAGCTCTGGTAGAAGAAGGATTGCTGCCTCACAGAAAGGCAAGACAATACCCATCAACCAGTTGGCAGTACCTTGCCTCTGAAAGGCAGGGTCTGACTGTGTCCTCCAAATTCAGAGGATTTCACTGAATTCAGAAGAAACCAGAAACTTTTGCCTTCCATGGATGAATTTTCAAACAGCAGAATTTCCCAGCGCTGTCCCATACTGCACTACTGGCCATTCAAAAATATGCTCCTGTGTCACAAGTTATTGAGCACTGGCCTCTGATATTATCAAAGGTAAGGGAATTTGCAGTGTTGAAGTAAAAGGAAATTTGAGGTCCATAACTGATAAGACAGAAATTAACATTGATTCTTGATTTCAAATGCCCAGCTCTGTGAATGACAAGAATTTATGAAGCTGAAAGCATATCTCATTTTTCAATTGGATCAACAGACCTAATATAGGCTAATTCCTGTCCCCACAAACCTCAACTCTTCCATTGTCAGAGCACCACAACTGCTGCAGTACTATTGATTCAGCCCCATGGAGAACAGAGAACACTGGCAGAAGTAGTGGAGAGAAGAGTTGCACGGGCGTATGTAACATAGAAATACAGTCTAACATGAATGGTGAACTGTCTTTGCCTTGGGCTGTGGTGATAACTAGCTATGACTGTAAATTTATTTCTCTTATTTCTCCTACTCTTCAAATTGATTTGATTTCTGAAGGAGAAATGCTTTTGTTTCATTGATATAAACTTGCTCAACTTCTGGGGAGGGAAAGATGCACAGTAACGGAGACTTTATCCTTTCTGTTTTGATTCTACTGGGTGTGCTACATGTCCCTTTCACCTCTGGCAGCAGTGAAACAAATTCAGACACCAGTTCAGCACCAGGCAACTGGCTGAACCCTAAGTCCAGCCTTTCATCAGCCTCTAGCAATAGGGACTTTTCAAATCAATGATAAATCTTTACTGGACAGTGGCAGGAAAAAGGGAAAACAAGTCAAGCTGCTGGAGGAATGCTTCTCATCCATCCCCCAGAGCATTGCCTTGGGCATAAATTACCCTTTTCACAATTCTTGCACCAGGCACTCTTCTCAGAAAGCTGTGACCAAGGTACAGCAGAGTCCTGATGAACTTTGACACAGTGCAGCTGAGAAAGTGGGAGGCCTCAGCATGGAGTTTGGCTACACAAGGACCTGCCAGGTTGAGGTAAAAAATGCCTCAAGGCAAGTGCTGCAAGAGAGTTCTCTTTCTTCTGAGATCTTTTGCTGTGTGTCTGAGTAACTGCTCATGTAGCCTATGCAAGCTTAATAGGTTGCTCATGCTGAGTGAATGTCTGTTTCAAAAAGCAAGATTGCTTTTAAATACTTAATTTTTATGCACTGCTTGAAGTCCCAAATTGTTATTCAAGGACAGCAAGTATATTTCCAGCAATAAAAACAACTCAGTGGGAAGTTTTAACTATTTTATCCTTGCTTTCACTGTCTCACAAATGAGACAAGGCTTCTTCTTTTCAAGACACTGCTCTAATTCAACATTCCTGCAAACTTTTTGATAAAGTGTCTGTCTTTTAAATGCTACACAGACCGCAATCCATCAGGAGTTTACACTGAGAGAAGCATTAAACATAATTCATCATGTGGTACATTTTAAAGATGCAAAGGAAAAGTAGTTTTGAACATCTTCTTGGTAATAAAAGCCCAAAATAATAAAATAGGGCTCCAGAAAACATTAGTTAAAATAAACCTTATCTTGGCTAAGATATGTCAGAATCACTTATAAAAATACATATGAAGAGCAGAGGTTTGGCTCTCACTTGCAGTTAACTGCCTTGTAGTCAGGATGTGTGTTCTTTCTTGAAACAACAGCACTGGTGAACTGCAGTGTGCAGAATGGCACAAGTATCCATTGTTGTCTGACAGCCACGACATGAGTGATTATATGAACACCACGATAAGCAGATGTTTTTACCAGTCTAGCCACACGAGAAGTTTCCTGCTTGCTTCGATCCTGCACTCACTGCTGTTCTCACAGTTTGATCAAGATGTGACATAGTTTAAAGATGATTTAAGCAGGTTGAACTCATACAAAATTTTATCAAGGATTTCTGGACAAGGGGGAAGAACTTAAAAAATTAAGAAAAAGCATATGAAAGCATTCATGCCACAATCCACTGAAAGTCTTGATCCTTCCTCATGCTGATCAGGTTTCACACCTCTCCTGGGAAGCTGAACTCATCAGCAGTTATTTCATGGCAGCATTCCTGTGGCAGCTGGTTTCTCAACTGATGATCATGCTTATAGGATCGTGTTTACTTCAGCCAGTCAAATGTGGGACATCCTATCAAGACACACCTACTGACTTGCTAAAAAATCCATCTCTTCAGCCAGTTCTGCATCTAAAAGTTGCAGCACCTAGTGTTCCTGTCCCTCCAAATGTCCACTTCATACTATATTTTGTCTCCAGGTAGTTGTGTTGTGTCAGTGACAGGAGTTGATCATGTGGTCTGCTTCAGTGGTTATCAACCTTTCTCTAAATGATGCTTGTGTAAAATAGACTGGTAATGTTCTGCCCTTCTCTGAGGCAAAGCTCTGTTATTGCCTTCCCATACTCAGCCATCTCCTCCAGTGTACCAGGATTGTCACTGCTGGCTCAGGGCTCACTCCCTGCTCGTGCTTATTCGGCTTCCTGCTGCTCACTCTGAACCTGCTTCCCACAGAACAGGCACTGAAGCCAGTCTAGGGAGCTTACCAGAACCTGGATAATCCAGTTCAGAGCCTCTCACTCATTTCCGTGCTCTCTCCCCATGCTCCAAGCACCTGAGGCACACTGCAAAAACAGTCCAGTCACCCTCAAGCTCTCTGTTGAGCCCCAGTGCTGTCCTTGCATGTCTCCACTGAGGTCTTCCTTACTTGTCGCATCCCCTTGCAATTCAGTAAGATGGTCTGGACATAGCAGCTACATTCAGGTGTTACAGTGATAGCATGAGCTGCTTCTTGCCAGAGAAACAAGGAAGTGAAAGAAGAAAAAAAAAGTGAACACTCAGCCTTGGAACAAATTAAAGTTCCCTGACTCAGATGTGTAGCTCGATACAATTACCGTATGCAAAAGCTTGTCAAGTGCGAGTACCAAAATATTTTGTTTAATCAAGCTTAACATACCGTACCATAATATTAGTCTTGGCTGTGCATGTGTCAGGGGAGTTCATATCACCATGAATCACTTGCTATGTTTTGTTTAAAGACTTTTAGTGGGCGGCTCGGTGTGAGAGACATGTTCTTGTTAACTCAGGAATGCTCTCGTTTCGGTGATTTAGGCTTCAGAAGGAAAAGTCCCTGAAACCGATCTGGAAGCTGGATTCCATGCCTTGATGCACCCCCACCTCCCACGAGGTCTTTGGTGGCCTGAAAATTTCCTGTATATCAAAAGTCATTGTAAAGCTAGATGGATTGCTGCAATAACAGTGACCTATGCCTGGACTGGGGTCTGTCTCCTAGCTCATTCATATGATGTACACCAAGGTCACTGAAAAATCAGACATTGTCAACGTGGAGGCATTTCTGTCCACAGATTCATGTGGCTTCTTCTGCTATACATCCTTCTTATCGAATAAACAACCCCCCCTCCCCTGAAACAAAACAAAACAAAAAAAAAACAACAACACAAAAAAACCCTCCAAAACCTAAGGACCAAAACTGGCAAGTCAAAGCAGCTAATTAATGAAGGAAAGAAGTAGTCTAGGTCAAGGGAGATGAACTGACCTGCCTCCCCCTGTTCAGCTGCGAGAATAGCTGCTATCACAATGCTTATGCATGACCCAGCCACTTTTTGTTCTGAAAACATTTCCTGCTACAACAGACTGTTTGGCCCTGGAGCCTCTGTTTTCCTGTGTTTTTCACTGTCAGAAAGTGTGTGGATTTGCATGACTTGTGTCAACACAGTAGCAGTTAGCAACATTTTAACTATCATCAAGGCACAGGGAGTCAATGGCATCAGTTCTGACTGACTAGAAAAGTGATTGTTTTGTTAGCAGACTTTGCCAAATTTTACTTGAAAAATATTACCCATTCCTGCACTCAAGTGTCTGCTCGGCACAACCATCTGTTACTTGTGATTATCTGGGCTCCTTCTAAAGAAGCCACAGTAGCATGGAGTTCCACGTCTGACAGCTAGCCCCACCTTTTGTGCAGTGTTGGCTCACCTACCTTTGCTCCATCCACAGATCCAGCACAGAAACGCCCCTCACACAGCAAACTGAAGGTGTGATTGTTTCATGGATTGGTTACACCAGCCGAGATGGTTTTAAATCACAGTCCTTAGCACATGCTAACAACCAAAGCAGGCACAACCAGATATACCAAGGCAATAAAAAATGACTTAGTTTTACACTCATAATTGTTTGGTCCCTCCCTACAAGCCTATCTTATTCTTCCCTTCCATGACAGAAAAATCTTGCACCTTCCCAGACTGTGAGGAGCTGAAGCCAGGCTGCATCACTGTGCAGGAGCTAGGCAGTGATGCAACATCAGGAGGACATATGTGGCATGGGGTGACTACTGTACTGCTTTACAAAACAGTGCAGGTGGGGGAGAATACCCCTAGGCATGAGCTGATACAGGAGTGGGATTCATTTCTCACCCTTACATGCTCACATTAGTGGGGTGTCTGCTCTTGCACTGGAAGAAATAAGGTCTCTTTGGGTCTGTTTTCTGGAGTTTGCTCTGTGCTGATGCTCCCACTGCCATAGTTAATATCCTTGTGTTCTTGGTAGTCCACGGCATCCACAGATGCTTCTTTGATGCTCCACTGTTACTGTCATCCCAACTAAAATTTGTGTGCTTGCATATACTCCAGTCACATGTTCCCTGCAGTGGATGTGCAACCTTTTGGATATTCATATAGACCCTCATTACCATGCAAGCTGACCACTTAGCTTTTTCAGGGCTGTTACTCTTATAAAAAGCCCCAGGAAAATGTAAAAGCAATTATTATTTTATGAGAAGATGAGGAAAAGAAATATAGAGGGTCAGATCCAGAAGGTCAGCTTTTGTGTCCACCTCAGTTTGTAGACAGCAATTAGATGCAAAAGTTTAATACTGTAACTTCAAAACTCTGGCTTGTACTCCTAGTGCCTAAATCCATAGTTATCAGGGTTTCAGTAATGAAGCTCCCTTGCCTACAGTTCTACATTTGGGAATAAATAAATTAATTGAGTAGCCTCGATCTCTTCAGGCCTAGCAACTCACACCTCTCATGCTTGAGCTGGCTAGGATCTAGAAATTAATCTTTCCTGAAGTGTATCCATTGAACTCCTCTGGAAGACATGCTCCAAGTGGTTAAGGAATGACAGGCTGGATTCTGTGCTTCCTCTGCTTATGCAGAATCAAATTCTCCTTTCCTCTTTTTGCCCTGTCCTTTGCCCATCCACTAGGACCTTAAGGACTTGGGTTATGCAGGTGCAGCAGTGTTCCTACTTCCATTGTTTGAAGCAGCTCCATTTTGCAAGCAAGAACCAAATGTTCACTAAGAAAAAGAGATATCATTATTTAATTTTTTTTTTTAAAAGAATTGTTCTTGGTGACTTGATTAGAGCAATGGCTGGAATGCAGGTATGCTACACAACAGAGGAGCAACTTATTTGCCCTCCAGCTTGTTTGGTCTTTAAATTCTGTCTGCTGGAGCTGACACTCAACACTCAACACTACGTGAGCAAGAGGAGGAATAGTTTCTCCTTTCCACCCCGTCTTGATCCATTTGTACTTCTTTTCCTCCTCCCCCATACCTTGGAACCTGGGGACTGGCATAGCTTTAGGCAGTGGGCAGAAATCAGGGTTCAGGACAGTAAGTAAGAATTCATATTTCTCACTCTTAGATGAGTTCTCCAAGCACTGAAGACTTGTATAGAAAAGAGTCTGATTTTCCCCATGTTAGAAGACAGGAGTGACTCTTTCTCTAACACCTGATAGATGTTTAATCCCTCTGCAACTTCGGTACCGAGCTCTTCGTAGTGTATCCTTCTTCAAAGGATGAGCACATAAAGGTTTTAGACATGAGAAAAAAAAGCAAGTCTTTTTAAGTATCTGGACCAGATAAACTGAATTATTGGTATAATATCCCACAGGATGTCTGTGAGAGCAAGAGAACTGAACCCACATTTCTTAAGGTCTGGGCAATTGCTGATGTTAGTGAACACCCTTCCTCTTTCTGGCTGATAATGGATGTGTCTGCTTGTTGTGTGAAATGCCTGGGGCAGCATGTGGCTTCTGGTAAACAACCTCTTGGATTCAAGTTGTGCTGAAGCCTGTCTGCTTACCTATTGTCATAACTGAGGCTATAATTGCCTTCTCCTTATGGTTTAGAGTGGGACAGCTGCTATTTTAACAGATCACCAAGCACTTGCAGCAGTATGGAGCATTTTACTTCCTGAAGCCACCTGCCCCATACTTTATTAAGTTACCTGCCAAAAAGAGAAACAGCAGTGCTCTTGCTTGCTCTGTTTTTGTCCAAGGTTTATTTATACTAAAAATCTATTTCTATTTCATAGAAACAGGTTTCTCTTTAATTTCCTTTCCTGCTTTAATAGGAAAAATTTGACATCAGCCACTAGTTATTGTTTCTGAGTATCTAGAAGCCTCTCTGTAAAGAATTTAAAATCATGAAAAGCTATTCCCTGTGTGCCCATGCATTACTTCAGAAAATTCACCATCATAACTTCTGATCACAGCATTTCCTGATTGCAGGATTGCAACATATTCCTTCACAAGGGAGTGCAAAATCACAGTGTTTGTGGTTGGATTGACCAGGAAAGCTGCACCTGCAGGGAGAGAGGCACAGGGCATGTGATCACTTTCCGGAACAGTAGAGCTATTAGCTTTGTGGCAAAGGCCTAGAGCTGGAAAGATTGTGTTCGTTGTGCTGGAGGAATTGTTTGACTGCTGAAGCTTGCCATATGTGTGAAACGTTTGTCTGCTTTCCTCTCCATGATTACAGCTATTTCATTAAATAAAAAGGGAAGGCTACAGCATTTACAGCCTAAGCATCTTCATCTGTTGCAATTCCCTCTCAAAGCATCACTTGTCGTACTCCTTACATTGAGGGCTATCACCTTAACCAGAAGATCTGATGAAACTAATCTTTATGTCTAAGCTAGACTTTTATCAGTTTGGACCTCAGAAAGCAAATGCAAACCTTAGTTAAGCTTTTGTTATTGTTGTTCTTTTTGTTTGCTTGTTGAACAAATACTGTACAGCTATTATTAGTTCAGGTTGAGTTAAGCTTACTGCAGGACTCATGAATGGAAAGCAGAAGGTCACGGAGCCAAAGCTCAGTAATTTTGTTCCTCATGACCACTTAATAATGAGCCTTCCGGCCTATTCACACAATTATACTGTCCACAGCTTGCACTACAGGAGAAATTCCCTGCTAGGCAGATTCCTCCAGCCATAGAGCCTGGACCTATCAGCAGAATGGTGAAAAAAAATAAGGGAAGAAAGAGAGCATACAGAGCCCAGTAGGTCAAACCTCTGCATTCTGGATAAACTAATGTGAGAGAATGCATCATCAACACAGCAGTGTGGGCTGCTGCTAGCTAACCCAGCTGCCCTCAGGTTCTTTTTCTCTTCTGCTTTGCCATGGGGCACTGTGGGAAACAACTTCAGGGCTTGTTTTGGTCTAAGACACATAGAAAAGAAAAAGAAAAAGGAAAAAAAAAAGAAAAAGAAAAAATGGAAAGGGGAAAATAAAGAAAAAGAGGAAGAGAAGAGAAGAGAAGAGAAAGAGAAAGTGAAGGAAAATGTTCATGCTACTGAAGCGAATATCAAGGAAATTAACGTCTAGGAATATTTAGGGAAACAGAACTGCTGATAACAATGCATGGCTATAGAAGGAAATAATTGAAAATAGGGTACTCTTGGAGGAGAATCCGGCCTTCTCATCTTGCTTGTATTTTAAATGAAAAACCTGTCTCCTGGTCTACACAGCTTCTCATGTAGATGTGAAGATCTGAGCTCTGCTGTATTATCTTTGTAGTGCAGGGTGGATTTGAGGTACAACGAGTCACTGTACGGTGGGGTTGAGGTGGGGGACTGTGCCTTACCAGAGGGCTCTTCTGGTGCTGTTTCTTATCCATATGATTTGATTTAGCTTTTCCTTCTCTTTGCCATTTGGTCTTTCACTTGTGCAAATTGTAATAAAAACATCGCAGTATTGGAAAGGAATTTTGCTGGTCAAGTCCAGGCTCCTGTTGTCATGAAATATTGTTACAACAATCACAGTTGATGAAAAACTGTGCAGTATGAATGTCTTGATGGCATCTGATCTTAACAAATGGTTGTTATTTGCAGATTGAGAGTCCTGCCAATTTGGAATGAGGCTGGAATCCTAAACTGGAAATGAGGAAAAGGGAGAAGCCAGCTGAATGAAACAAAAAAGACCTCGTCACCTTGCAGCTGTTGCAATGGGAGAAAACCACTTATCTAGGAAGTTAAAAAGCTTCAAAAGGCTGGATGATTTCAAAAAAACCTTTTGCTCCACCTGTATGGAGAGTGTGGGAGATTTTAATAGCTAATGACATAATTTATTGATCTTTTGATAATAAAGAAGCTACTCAATAGCTAGCAATTTCTGTAAGTCAGCACACAAAATAGTGCTGGGATTGAGTGAGTCTGCAGGATCACCTGTCCACAAAGCTCTTGCAAAGCTCTTCTGCTGCCAGAGCAGAGTCAAACAGAAAGTATCATACTTTCTGAGCATGCAGCTGGATTAAGAGTTTGGTGGAACTTTATCACTTTAGCAATTCATCACATCAAAGCAAGGGGTAGGAGACTGCAGGAGCAGCAACATGGCCTCTTTTGAGTTGCACACAACAGAACTGGTACAGAGCCAGGCCCTGAGCACCATGGCGTATCTCAGGAGAGGTATCAACAACATTCAAAAGTACTTGGACCAAACTGGGTTCAAAATTCAGCAGCCTCCATTTGTACAAAGGCAAAACACATACATTCCACTGAGCTCCTGGTAACCTGCTGCTTGTCTAACTTAGAGAAAAAGCTAGTCTAGCACAAGGACCTTCAAGTTTTGATAACTCTTGTTTCAAAATACCTGTTAGGATAGGGTACACAAACTGAAGAAGCTCCAGACATTGATTTGAGCCTTGTAAATACCTTAGTAATCACTGAGTCAGTGGAGAGAGACCTGGCAAAGCTGCTAGGTAGGTGCAACAGCATCACACAGAAAACCAAGATACGGACCAGGCAGGAGTAAATGTACGTCCTGCAAGGGCATCCATTAAGTTCAGAGGACAGTAAAGAACTTGTATTTTATAATGCATAACAAAACCCACTTTCAAATAAAGCCTGATTCAAGGTTTTCTGCTTCTATATTTCAAAACAGGAAAGGTTGTGAAAACCTGTAGAAGAAAAGTTACAGAAAATCTGGTGCTTCTAAAAGTGCTACTGGGAAAAGCCTTCTGTGGAGCTTTCTAGAAGGACAAATAGCTAAAACTGAAACAGTATTTGCTAAACCTCTGTTATGAAATAGAAGGATAAAGACTGGCAGAGAGGATTCATTTTAATGGTCATGCTCCAATTCAAAGGTTTAAAGGAAATACTGGGCTCTCTCTCAAAGCAAAAATTGTTGAAACTGCTGGACAAGGCAGTTGGCTGATGTCTCAGAAGGAAACTGGAACAGATTGGAACAGATAAAGCCAAAAATTATACTTGAAGAAGAGGCTGCTTCAAAGCTCATTGCTCTGTTTCACACTATTGCAGCAGAGAGGCAGAGCACTACGTGTACCCAGAGGTCTACCTGGGGTGATGGAGCATGTTACTGTGGCAGTAATAAAAGATGGGCTCACACCCATCTCAGTGATGATTTCAAACATGCCAGTAGCATGGCATAAAAATCACTATCTATCTTCTGAAATTAAGGATGTATTTGCCCTATTAGCTGGTGATAAGAATTTCCTTAAGGTATACTCAGTCTAATCCTACATAAAATGAAGATTGAAGGTGATGAGAAATGGTGTTAAGAAACATTAGCTTACCAAGGTATTCTTCTGTAAAACAGGCTGCTGTTTAGAACAAATGTGCTGCCTTTGCCAGTAACAACATCTTGCATTGGTTCCCTTAGCGTGACAGCAACGGTAAATTTGCACGCATTGAAAAACTGTCATGAAATGCCTCTTGCCTTTGCTCGTAGGTCTCTTACCTCTGCCAAGCTTAATTATGCTCACATTGAGAGAGAAGCCCCCAAATACACTCTGAGGTTGTAAAAGGTTTTGCCACAGGTTACTGTCCTGTCATTTAAATGTTCACAGAAAGAAGTCAATGGGCATGACCATTACTTTTGAAAGTCCACTGCTGTGCCATTCCTGGAGAGCCTCTGTCAATAAGAAAACACAGCCTACTGTTACTTTACCATTAGAAGCAGGAGATAACAGTAAGCAAGAAGTTAAAAGGGCAGTCTGTTTTGCTGCAGGCTGAGTAAAACCTCAAGGAAATTGGGAATATTTAACTCTGGCTTAAGGAATAGACTATAGTAGGAAAAAAGGACTACTTTGTAACTCCCCAGTGGCCACAGAGAGCCAGCACGCAGTATTTTTCATAAAACAATCACCTCCCCAGAAGGAGCTGTTAGTTTTTTGCTTGCCCTTCTGCTTAGAATCATATAGGGAGGGTGAGCCTGTATTAGCATAGGAGACATAAAGAGCTCAGCATATTTAATCTGAATGCTGCCACAGACACACTTGATGTCTAAAAATACACCAGAGGAAACAGAAACACCAAGGAAAGGCCACAGAGCATCACTGGCACAAGCACAACTATATATTGGTAGTTTCCAAAGTAGTATAAGTTTTCTGATGAAGCCAGTGAAAATTAATTAGTTTTAAATTAGCACATAGTAACTTTGTGAATGTAGCACCCATTCCTCTATGACCTATCTGGGAAGTCACCTCCAGTCTTATATTCCTTATCTGCACTGCAGCCTTCCCTTGAAAGCTCTTTTCAACACCTTTATCTGTCACCGTGTACTTGCTGCAGTCAGGATCTGTGTCACTTATTTCTTGCAACTGCTTGTAACCCCATTCCTTTCCAGGGCCTCTGGTCTTACAGTGATTTAGTATTGCCTTTGTTAAGTTCCATATAAAAGGGGCGTTACAGAGCTTAAATCCACAGGTCCAGGGCCCTCAGTTATTTGTTTCTCAAAAGAGCCTTCTCTCTGTCATTGCTTCTATTCACCAATTTAACTGTGTGCAGTCAGGTACAAGAATATAAAACAGGTAAACTGAGGCATCACCTGATACTTATTTCTGAAATATTAGTAGACATATATGTTTGCATAACTCTATATGCAAATGTTACAGCTTTATTTGTTTTAAGAGGTCAATACATATATAAGAAGGTTGCTTAATCTGTGGGTGCAGCTTATGCAGCTCAGTGCATAAGAACTCCCAAAAGAACAAGAAAAACAGGAGTAATGAACTACCCTTTCATGGCAGTTTCATATAGACTATGTAGGTTCATTATTAGAAATAGGGTTAGGTCTCAATAGATGCATGGTCTAAATAGCCTGAAAGATCCACTGTGTGCTAAATGCATCCTGAAATATGATGAAACTGTGAGAAATTGTTCTCTTTTGTGGATGGCAGCTCTTGAACAGAATGTGAATTATGCAGATCACAGCTTTATCCAAATAGCTGTTTGGAATGATTGGAAACACATCACATTGTCTTATCATCCTGCTATAATAAATACAGAATATAATAAAACCAGAAAGTTTGATCCAGGTATTTAGCAAGTTAAGTATGTTGCAAATCCAGATGTAACCCATAAATGACCAGCATGCCAAGTCATGCAACAACCATTTTACTGGGTTTACAAAGCCCTTGTGAAGACAAGGGACATGCCTTCCTCCAGTCCATGATTGTCCACACTGCTCAGCATCTGCAGCATGATTTGTCACATTACAGTCACATTACAACCATGATTTGGAGGCTTGTTGACACACTTAATCCGAGGAACCAGAAGTTTGTTCAGCAGAGTCCAAAGACATGATATTGAGTCAAAGCAAGAAGGTGATGTTATAACATCAGTGAGGATTAAATTGTTATTAAAGCAGAAATTCCACTTTTCACTTTTGTGGAATAGCCCCCTCTGCACTGAAGTCAGGCTAGTGGAAAAAAACCCCAACCTGCAGATAGGTTGGAGAGGCTCATATATACAACAGAACAACTAAATTAGTACCATTTTTTTTAAGTAGCCTGAGATGCATCCTCACAATATCTCAAACAATGACTAAAAACCACAGCAATGGAGAAAGGTGCAGTACTTTCAGTATGATAAGGTTGAGTGTAACTACTTTATAGGACATGAACAGCACCAGACTGAAGTACAAAATTCTATAAGACGAGTAGCAGATGGCAAATGAAGGCACGTGAATACATGCATCCCATACTAAGCCAGGCTGATAACTTACTAGAGATTTGTCCTCTGCTTTTCCAAGTTTTAGCAGAGTTTCCTCTAGGTGTTCATAAAAGGTTAAAGCTGAATCAGAACTCACATATCAGTCTCCCTTAACTGCAAATATTTGCATATTTTTAAAGGACTCCATTAGTGCTTACCACGTTTTGAATCTCACAGGAATCAGGCAGAGCAGCCCTACAGGTGTAGGTGCAAGTTTGTAACAACACATCTACAGCCCTGGCTATTTAGAAGCCCTGTAACAGTTCCCTTCATGTTGACTTAGTGTGTAGAATAAACACAATTTTAGCCAAATTGACTATTCATTAATATAATTGCTCCAACACATAAATATTTTTGGATTGTGATCAGAGGAATTCTTGATTAGGGATGCACAGTCATTTTAAAGATCCCGTGGAGTTTTCGTTGGAGCCAAAAGAGACAACACAATAGTCAATTAAACATCTTTCCTCGAGTGTGATTTCTTATATGCATCAGAAAAGCATAGAGCTTAGTGCACGTCAGCTCTTGCAGCTGCTTTTATCTTTGGAGTGTCTTCCGAGTTTATTCAGGACATAAACTCAAATTAATGCATTTGGAATGATGTGTTCTTGCTCCTGTTCACATAATGAAATTTGCCTTTGCCTTGAATGGGAGCAGTGCTGGGCTCTCTGCAGCTACTGATTATACATGTCAATATTAGGCTGTGTTTGAATGATGCTGTATTATGCATAAGAATAAAGCATCATGGAGTTGTTGTGAGACACCAGGCAACATAATTACATGGATTGCAAGAGAACTACAAAGCAAAATGTAGCCCTATATATTAATAGACCATCCCAGCCTTTCCTCATTATATCTGGACCTTTGTTTACTTAATTAGGAACTGGTTTAAAGTTAAATAAATCTGTATTTATTTTTCTGATGAGGGCCTTGTTCTGAATGTGCATACACTGTGAAGCCGTTGTTGACATGACTGGGCAGGATATTGTATTTTATTAAATTTACTTTGGAGACTTCTGATGGCAATTCCTAACATGTTTGCAGTCCCAATTGCACTGAAGATCTAATATCAATGTGAGCTTAGACTAATACCCATATGTTGTACCTGGCTGAAGAAAACACTGCCACCCTGTACTGGTAGACTACAGGAGGCCAAGAGACACTTCACTATAACCTCAGGTAAAGAAGACTGAATTTTTTTCCAGAATTACATTAATTTAGCAGGATATTGGAAAATATTTCTAATATCCTGACTTCATCCTGCAGTCACAGCAGCATGACAGGAAGATTTGAAAAATGTTACCAATGTCTGCAAACAATGGTTATATCCAGTACAAGTGCTATCACTGTCTGAGGGAACACCAGTCTTATGTATTTATCCTTAAAAGAGGGAAACATTCCTAGACTCAATTCATAAATGTGGAAATGTGGCAAAGAGGTGACCATCTAGTGACCATCCCAATTCCACACAGAAAGAATGAGGGAGAAGGAAACAAAGCCCCAGCTCTGCACTCGATCCATACTGGAATCTTTCTTCTCAAAAAGAACAAAAACCTAGTATTGCCATAAAATTATTATGATATAAACCAGATTTTAAATGTCCTCCATCAGTAGTAGGATTCCTCTGTGGATTTCATACATAATCATAGGTTGGAAATGCCTTGGATTTTTCATGATCAAACTCGAGGTTCAAAACAAGTGTCTAAATTTTAACTGTTTTCTCCAAAGCAAGACCCTTCATGTTCTCACTATGTCAAAAAAACCCCTCTTTGGTTTAAACATCTAAGCTGTAACAGGACACAACAGTGTCAGGGTGGAGCAGCAAATCTGAATCAAGCTGGCTGCTGTGTAAGGCTTCCAAATAGGTATTCACCAGCAAGAGAGTTATAGCAGAATTAAGAGCGATACGACCTTGCAAGCATATGCAACAAGTGGCTTATATTCAGTGACAGACAGTCCCTCACAAAGCAGTCTTACAGAAACTGATGTATTAAGACTGGCTAATGATTGACTCGCTATTTACAGAAGGCTTCATTAAGCCTTTCCTGCTGCCTGCACTTTGTCTTTTCTGTCGTTACAGTGACAGCTTTCCTATAGTATAATTACATATTCACAGATGTAGTTTCAGAAATTTGCAAGAACAGGCAAAAAAAGCCAGCACTATAGCTAATTATCACAACATTTTACTATCAATAGCAATGTATATAACACTCCAGTATCAATTTTTCTTTTATAAAGATGTTAATTACTCCTTACAACACTTTCAAAAGAAAGTGGCACAGGAAGCATCTTCATGGCATTCTCAGGTTTATTTTACTGTTATTATCTCGCACAGCCATGGTGCAATATATTAATGGGCATCTCTAAGTTCAGAATTAAATCTGTAACAGATCTAGTGACAGAACCAAGGTGGTTCATCCTGGAACCTCACTAATACCTGGAAAATCGTTAGTTGGAGCTACCCTACATTTACAGCATATCAAGAAGAGTCTGAATTCTGATCTGCTGACAGACTGTCCTATGTTTTCCAAAGCCTGTTTTAAATCCGTGCTGGTTTTTACAATAACATGATGATGTTTCCAACCAGGTAATGATATATTTTCAGTACTAAGGTGACATTTTTTTCTTTGAGTTTCCATGTTTATTAATAGTATAAAATTCACAATCTTTAAACATCATTACATATTACATTTGTGATTCCTAAACTGAAAACCAAAACAGACCTAGGGAGAGAATACAAGAGAATCGAAAGGAGGCAGAAGGAGGTTAGCAAAGGTGCAAGCTTTCTGCAGTGTATCAAACAAACAAAAAAAAGGGAAGGAAAAGAGGAATGAGGAATAAGTGGAAATTAGTAACTCACAACTGGCTAAAATAATAAATTCCATTGTTCTGGTGAGAATAACGTTGGACTTGACTATGCTGTGCAAGAGATGCAACAGCAAAGTAGTGCCCTGCTACACCAGCTGGTTCTCCTCCTTCGGTACCTGCTGTGCAAGCAGAGGGACGTGCGTCCCCTCCCTCCTCACACCGGCAGCCAGGGCTCATGTCCACACTTGACATCCTGCTCACCAGACTCCCAGGGCTGGATCCGACCTCGCAGGCTGCCTGGCACCTCAGCCTGCCCCACCGCGGCACACGGGCCTCCCTCCCACACCATGATGAGGTGTATGAAAGGCAGTGGGTCCTGCTGACCTCTCGCCCTCCCACCAGCAGCACTTGGCACGGTGAGGAGCTATCACAGACAGACGTAGCCATTGAGGCGAGGGGGAGAGGGTGTGCTGTGTCCACATCAGTTTTATGGCCTCCCCCTGACCGTGAGCAGCCCCAACATGGCCTCAGGCACAGTTTACTGTAGCAGCATTTCATGGATAGGAAATGAAAGTTCCTAAGAAGGCAATGTGTGTCAGAGGAAGCCACGACCTTATCTCCTCCTTATGCCCTCACACCTCTTCGCAGTGCACGCACTCTCCTTGCCCTTGTACATGCACGGACCTGGCCAGCCTGTAAAACAGGAACCAAAAGACAAGAAAGGAGCTGACCAGGCAGCTGCCTCTTCCTCTTCCTCACTTGCCTCTGCAGAGCTGGCAAAGATGGATGAGCTGCTTCTGCCATGGGAGGACCAGCTGTTGGGGCTTGCTTTATGGTGGCTTCTGGAGACCTGTAACCTACCTAGCTCTGAGACAACTCAAATGCGCTGTCCTCCAACCTCTGTGTTTTCTGTCTCCCTCATTACATGGAGCAGAACATCACATCTGTAGCATCCAGTCAAACAAGGTAATCAAGGACAATTTCAGTCATGATTGCATACAAATAACTGACAGAAGCTCACAGATGATGGAAAATTGAACAACTGTAAATAGCAACAAGACAAAATTAACTCTTATGGAAATTGCACAATTAGAAGCTTGGGCAGATATGGACTCAACTTCCCAAAATCAAGCTGCAGTTAGGAAGAAATAATCTAATACTTGGTGCGTGGGTGAGGGACAGAGGCTAAAACACCTGCAGAGACCAAGTAAGCAAGCAGTGATTATTTGCTTCACTTTGGTACTGTAAAATAGTTGGGTCTGCTTTCCTCATGGGGGGAAGGTGAATCTTCTTGGCATGGCATTGAGTGACTGCACTGATATTCTCATTTTAAAATGCAGTAGTACTGAGAAAAATAAGATAAATTAATATATTGTTGGATTTTTCACACTTACCACTTCCTTCAAGTACTGTGCCATGTGCATGGAAATGCGAGTGGGACCAAGGAGCAGCCTGGAGAGGACAGGAGATGGCTGTTGCACTACGGCAGGGTAGAAGTGAGAACAAGGCTATGGCTTTAGGAGAACTTAGAACCCCATGAGTGGATGGCTGCAGATGAACGGCTGTAGTAGAATCACTCATATATTTTTTAATGTGAAATGCACCGAGCATATGCCAAAGTTGCTGGCATTGTTCACTCTGGTAGTCCTAGTATGGAAGTCCTGTCATGCAACAAGGGCTGGCATTTCAGAGATGGAACTTGAACTATCCAGTGTTTGAAGCATCTGTAAAACTTGCCTTCTGGCTCATCATGCTCACAGCTATTCAAGCATACGTGTTCTGTACACTCAGTGATGTCCAGTCCTGAGCTGAGCATCCATTTGTCAAAGTGAAGTGCAGTTCATGGCATAGGAACACAGTGGACTAACATGAGGGTTCTGAAAAGGGAGGACTTCTACACATTCAAAGGCAGGTGAGGAGCAATCTTCGTACACCAAAGCTACACAAGCAGGCTACACAGGAGTTACTTAGAGGTGCTCAAGGAAGCATAGGAAGTTATGGAAGGAAATCACAGAATCATAGAATGGCAGAGGTTGGAAGAGACCTCTGGAGATCAGAGTCCAACCCCCCCTGCCAACACAGGATCACCCAGGGCAGGCCACACAGGAACCAACCCAGGAAGGTCTGGAAAGTCTCCAGAGAAGGAGACTCCACAATCTCTCTGGGCAGCCT
>VWZY01008280.1:484252-498762 GCA_013399075.1 Chloroceryle aenea
ATCGCAAATGAGGGCGGACTGCTGCCCTAGGACTTCGGCCTCTTAGGGCTTGCATAAGAGTTATCGCATCTTATCATAAAACGTTTCCTCTTTTCTTTTTTTTTTTGATAATTACTGTACCAGGTTTGCACTTTCGGGAACTTCAGTGCAGATTGGGCTATTGTTTTCCTATTTGAGGCACACTTGGCGATGCTTATAAAAGCTTTGAATCAATTCTTGGAAACAGTAGTGATGTTTAAGGGGTTTCTGAAAAAGAATCGTGTTTCTTTTGTAAGCTAGGTAAGTGGAAATATGTAAAAATAAAATAAAGACAAATCCTTAAATAAATGTGGTACACACACATAAAAAAGAGATTTCTTTAGAACTTTTTTTGCCTTGGACTAAACTGTGCAATAGTCGCTCACTTTTTTTCCTCTTCAGTTACTGGAGAGTGTTTAGGGAGTTTGGTATTGGCTGCTTCCTTCTCTAGCTCTCTGAAATGCCCCAATTACATGTACAAAAAAAATTATATAAATAAAATCGACAACAGGTATTTAAAAAGTCTCCAACAACCAGCAAAAACAGTCAGGACTTACTTGTGTGAAGTACCTCTGAATTCTTCGCTCATTTATTTATTATTACTCCAAGGTTTATGCTTGCGCCAGAGAAACCTAGCCAAATATTTGGTGACTGTAGGTACCTGCACTGTACTGAAGCAGCCTGTGACTTTCTGATGTGAGTAGTTTCACAAGGACCTAGTTTATTTACACTACAAATTCTTAGTTTACTTTCTTCTCTTTTATTTTACAAAGTAGGAGCTGGATATATGGTAGGAGAGCGACTAGTGCTGTGTTCCAACTGAACCTGCATTTCTGGTTATTTCCCCCTAGTTATGCTGAGACAGCTCTAAAGGGAAGACTCCCATGAATTTTGTAACGAAATGTCAAGACTTTTGAGAAATTGTGAAGGAAATGAAGACATGTGGTGGTTCACTTGTAGCACAGCTGGTGCTTTGTTTTTTTTAACCTGTTGGTGTTGGTAATTCATTGTGCTTTTTTGTGCAAAGCCAAGGAAATCCCAGTATGTTATCGATGGAGAAGCCTAGGAACTGGCACGTAAAATGGACATTGGAAGATGCTATGAGAAAGGTTCACTTTGGAATATACACCGAGGAAGGGAATACAGCAATAAAATATTACTCTCTATTAATAGCCTTGTTAACATCAATGAACTATAAGCTCAAACAGAAGCTTGAATGTAAGGAAAAGGTTCACATCTCTTGCAGAAAAGCCATCTATTTTTAGTGTCTATTGAAATTGATTTTTTCCCCCTCTGCATGCATGTGCTTTACCCAGGAGACCCACAAGACACAATCATTCCCTTGAGTAATATGCTATATTACTTTTGTGAATAATTGTACTCCTATTCACTATAATATCTAAAAACATTCAAGTCTCACAGAAACCACTGGAATTAAACAAATTCTTAAGTGCTTTACTGAATAGAAGCCAAGGTCCTGAACTTTAAACACCGGCTTTAAAACAGGAACAAAGTTGTTGCAACAAATCTTTTTCTTACCTCAGTGAAACTCTCCTCTAGTCCTTCTCTTTATTCCAGGGAGTTATCACATCCGACAGGCTCGTGCAGCTGAAGAGATAACTGGTTGTAAGAAACATACTGTAAATATTTGCATTTAAGCTAACTTCTGTTTGCACTTTTTTGCTTGCAGCTTAAGATCAATAGAAGGGTTTGTGTCGGGAGGCTGAGTTTTGGCCCAATTTATTGACATTTCATGAGTCTAACAGAGCTCGTGGCTGGGTTAGTTTGTATATGCAGATGCATCAGATTTGCTCTGGAAATGGATAAAAACTGTCTTAAACCAAATTCACTTTTAGAGTGGTTTCTATATCAAGCACCGTGCTTTCCAGGATGTTTTTCTAGGTTTTTAATTCGATGTGGAATATGTACATAGAGCAAACCTTCCTTAGCATAAAGAGCTCTACTGCTCTTCTCACTTTTTAAATGACACATCATAAAGAACAGTCCTTGGAAATCCTCTGAAGAACGTGGCCCCACTGCCAAGTGGAGTTACACTTGAGCATCTGCGTGAACCACAGAGAGAACCGTGAGGTCGTTCCTTCAGGTACTTCACTCGTGCAGAACATTTTGCATTACTCTTGTGTTTTAAGTCTGTGGACGGCTTCCTTTTACCTGGGCTCGTTCCTATGGCCATTTGAACTGTGCATGTGCTGTCATTTGTTGCCATCAGATCTGGTTTTCTTTTTTGATTTTTTTTGTCTTTTTTTTAATATAGAAAAAAAAAAGTAAAGCCCTGTGGCAGTTTGATGTGTGTATGGTAGTTTAATTGCAATTAAAATGATCAATGGAGTCTTCAGCAGGACATTTTGGTTATTTTTTCTTTTTTTCAGAGGTTGCTAGCTTCTTTTGGAGTTTTCTCTTTGTACTATAGTTTTGCTTATCAAGTTGAGGTTTGGTTGAGGTTGGTTTGTTTTTTGTGTTTTTTTTCTTTGTATCAGATAATTATTTTAACTCTTCTCAAGCCAAAATTCAATTGTATTTAAAGTTTCATTGAAAAATGCTTTTTTTTGTCATGTCCACCCTCAAAGATGGATTTTTCTCATGGAAGTCAAAGAGCTGGTTGCCTCTTATAGACCAGGCACTATCCCTGCTAATTGTGAGTTTTTAAAACATTTCTGTTTTTTTTTAGTGCAGCATTTAAGCTGATAGCTAAGCTGATAACTATTTAGATGGGAAGCACACAAGCTTACTTTCACCAGGTAACCTTCATCTACAGCCATTTCATTTAAGTTCTAGAGAAAAAGAGACAATTCATGTCTAAGGTTAAACTTCATTTTAAACTCTCGCCCCTTGTGACTCTGCCTTTTAAATAAAAATTCTGGCTGTATTTGAGTCTTTCTACTGTCCCAGTGATGCTGTTTATAGACTGGACCTATGACCTACAGCATCTCTGCCTGCCTGCTCTATTACTGCTGTGGGTCCACTGTGGTGTGGTACCTGTCCAGCTTTCCCTCCTGGAGCTGGCATTACCACCTGCTTGAGAAAGAGAGGTTTCATCTCTTCCTTTTTTTTAAGGCCATTTTATTCAAATTATGTAATGTGGATAGATTTTGGGTTTACTCTGGGGTTTTTTTTAAGCCTGTGTGTCTCTTTTCATGACAGCTTTTGTAAACTGTCTTCCAACCTACTTAGTCCTATTTTTGCCTGGGAGGCATAGACGGCCTTCTGCAGCGTGCTGTGATCTCTCCAACAGGTTGTTTTCCATTAGCATATTGCAAGCTCTGTATTCTGCTGCCTTTGGAAAGAACAGACCTTGCAAGATGAACCAAAGTGAGCCCAGAGCTTCTTCCCAACCAGAAACTCCTGCACTGGTTCCTCAAAGGCCGTTGGCATCACTAGTACTTACATCATGAAGTCTATATCTTTTAATTTTGAGAGTCTACGGTGCCTAAGACCAACTCAGATGACATAGCACAGTACTAAAAAGCAGCCTGCTAAGTCAGAGTGTAAAGGCACAGGCCTCAGTTCAAGAAAAGTGGGAAAGCAAAGCCTGCCTGCAGTCAGTTAGGCAATGCAGCACTTCAGCAGGTCCTTCCACCCTGCTAAATTTGAGTGCATGTTTAAGATCTGTTAAATTTTAGTCCTGGCTAATTTGGGGTAAAATGAGGGAAGACGGGTTGATGTTCAGGTTTCTGTTTTACATTGAGGATATAGAAGTGGAGAAGTAGAAGCAGAAGGCTCTAATCTTGAAGTTTAACCCCTTCTTTCCCCTGCCCAGCCTGTCCTGTGCCTCTGGTTCAATTGTCACTCACAAGTGTTTTGTGGGCAGTAGCTTGCAAAAGACTGGAAGGTAACATTGCTGATACCTTTTCACACCAAGGACTGCTAAGGAGATGCTGAGACAACTCAGTAGTGTGTGTGGTTTTTTAGAAAGTGATATAAGTTGTCTCTGAGAGAAAAATTCCTTCATCCAAAATAGTGCTTGATGATTTTTGGAGGTTTTTGTTTTGTTTTTAGAAAAAGACCTTTTACTTAGCTCTAGTGATACTAAGTATCTTATTTCACCTATGAGATCAAGTTGCTGGAGTTGTGATATGTGACACTGTAACATTGCATGCTATTTTAAATAGTAAATGTTAAACTTTTAGTGTAGCAGTGCCATACCTGCTGTATGGAAATACAGCTGGGAGCTGAAGACTGTATAGCTGTCTACAGGCTGAAAGCAGAATCCCAAGGTTGTGTTGAGCCAGCTGATTTCAGTGGACTTGCTTCGGGCTCTTCCTCTTTTGCATTAGGTCTTCTGTTTCCAATGCAAATACAGGGACTGAAATTCATCCTAGGTATGTTTATGGTTACACTTTACTGGAAACATTTCAAACAATATTGTTAAAATACTGCTGTCCCAGATCTGTTAGCAGTTGTCTATTTTGGTATGCAGCACTCAGAAGGGAAGTTTTGAAGCCTTTCATTAGTTTTGCAGCTATTTACAATTGAGCCCTCTGAGCTTATTCAAATGCTTGCTTGAAAACTGAGTGGGAGATGAAGGCTGAGAGGAGACTCCAGTCAAATGCTGGATTGAGTGAGTATGAAACAAGGCCTTGAAAGTGAGGTTGTAAGAGGAAGGAGAACTAAATAAAAGGAGTTGTGTGATCAGTGTTACAGGTTAGGAGGAGGATGATTGCAGCAACACTGCTAGAACAAATGGGTAAAAATAAGTGAAGCAACAAAAAGCATTGCAGAGTGAGAAGGATCCTCTGAAGAACACAATGAAATGGCAACTAGGGATGAAAACAATGGGGTTTGCAGCTACAAAGCCAAGGGAGGTCAAGAATTTAAGAAATCTTGTGAAAAATAAGTGAAGGGAAAATAGAAGAGTGTCACTGAGCACTGGCTGGGGAGACATCACTAGAGAGTTCATTGAGAGTGGTTTTGTTGGAGTACTGGGATGGAATGGAGGTTGCTTGGCATTCCTTTGTCCAGTTTCATCCTGTGTATTTTCCAGCTGTTGGAACAGTGTAGTTACTGACTTTGGAAAGGAAAGGGAAGTGGGATGGTAATTAGTGGAGTCAAGGTTCCTATGTTAAATGAGAATGTCTAAGAATGTTTTTAATGAAGGAGGCTGAATCAGGAAGGAGAAGGATGAGAAGGTTCACGATGGAGATCTCTGTAGGATGCTGTTACTAAGCCTGTGAAGTAGCCTGAGAGCAGATGAGAAACATCTATATGTTTGTGAGGAGGGTGGCAGAAGGAGTTGAAGGAGTTGTAGGAAGTAATGAGAAAAGGCAAGGTCTATCCCACTTTGAGGAAACGGGAAAGATCAGTTAATATTGTGCAGATTTTCTTTCAGGAGAAATTGATGAGGTCTTTTTAAGAGAAACAGGGTCATGGGATGGGAGAGAGACAAGAGACACGAGATGAGCCAGTTTGTGGCAGAAAGGCAGCAAGGATCATGGAATTACAGCCTTCTGTGTGGCAGTAGGAGTACATTACAGGACAAAAATTCCCTGCAGAGGGTCTCCTCTATCCCTACTTCAATATATTTTGTTTTAATGCACACCTTCCTGACCACATGATGCAGCAGTGGCATAGCTAACTGCTTTCCTCTCCTGCTGTCGGTCATGCTCGTGATTGCAGTTGGCTAGGGGACACAGTCCCTGAAGTCTTAGGGACTGGTTGCTTCAACACAGCTTCCCAAGGAGTTGTTTGCAATTTCAGGATCTATTAGCTGACTGGTACCAATAAATCCAGTATCTTAGTTCTGCATATACAGTCAGAGAGGGAGAGAGCCTTTCAGAACCCCTGCATGACCTGGGAACAGATTGCTACCATTTAATTTTGGCCATTGTAGAAAGAGAAAACAGGAAACGTGAAGAAAAAGTTGGGGGAAGAATAGGAAAAATAGGGACAAGAATGTGAGATTTTTGTCTGGTTAGGTTTGTCTGAAATATATTTGAAAGCATCAGTATTTTGCACATTAAACTTTATAGCCAAGTTAACCACAAGCATTTCTAGCTGCAGCTTCAAAGCCCACAATTTATAACTACCTGGCAGTATTTTTTTTTAATGAAAGGCTGAATAAAATATATTTGTCATTAGCAGTGTGCTGGTTTCATGGCAGCTGACAGATTTTCTTGTTTACACACTGACGTTGGTTTTATAGCCTATCTAAAATACATGACAATTTTAGTACCCCTGAGTTGGTTACATGTACTGAGGGAGCTCACAGCTCATGACCTCAACCTTATCTATGTTTTTCACACAAGCATTGTTTGAAATGCATCATTCTCACTGATACAAGCTGTGCTGTCTATAACTTCATGTAAATAAAGTGTGATGGCTCCTCTGTAAAGTCGTTGTGGAGACAGAAGAGAGAGCAGAAAATTAAAAATAGCATGTGGCTTCAGAGGCTGGTAGGGCATTTTATGGTCATGTTATTACATTGCAAGAAGACTGGTGGTGTGTTCACATAAATATATGGATAGCAATTATTTTTTAGTCTTTTTTCAGTGCTTAAAAGTATCTATATCATTTAATGTTGGTTGTGGAACAAATATGTTGCATATGTGAGAGAGATTTTATGCTTTTAGATTTAGATTTAGGGGTAAATTAATCTGAGATAATTGACAGTGGTTGTACTAAAGCCAAAACAATTGGTGCTAGTGCTCAGCATGGTGTGTTGGAATAATGTCCAAGTGATGGTACTTAATCTTACAATACAATAACCTGTCATCCTCAAGCAAGGCTGGGTTTTTTTTCTCTAATGAGGAGATTAACATGTTGTTTCAGAGCTGCCCATTACTCATTCTCCCACTTTTTGTCTTGCCACCATTTCATTTTTCTTTATGGTTTCCTTCTGATGCGTGTATGTCATGATTTGTGTGGTTTAGTAAATAAATGCTCCATACCTTAAATCTGTCTCTTCGAGGGTGGAAATCACTGACTCGAACTTGCTTAAAGGAACAAAACATTTATAAAGAAGTAAACAAACCACTTCCTGGGTTTACTTTGCTGCTTAACTCAACCTTACTGTGGGTGGCCTTTCTCTGTTGTTCTCTTGCTGCACTGCCCATGGATGTTACAGGTTGTTTTCTGGTACTGGATAGATGCTGTGTGTGCTTTTATTATTTTTTTTTCCTAAGGCTATTCTATATCTCAATAAAAAGTAGCTCTGTTTATTAAAAAAGAAGAAAAAGATGTATTTTAAAAAATAAGAGCAAGGTTCTGGAGAAAAGCCAGAAGACACAGTTCACAAACTAAACCTTGCAAACAAACCCTGAAATCTGTTATTTCTTTGAGCTTGATCCACTTACATGACATTTATGAGGAATGTAAAAAGGGTTGCCATTCACTGTGGTTGTGAGGAACCCAGATTATGTGACTGGAACTAGAAATTGTCCCAGGGCAGGGTTCCTGTGTGTCCCCCTTTTCTACCTGTCTTGCCAATGTACAGTTCAGTATGGGCTGCCTACCTCAGTGGTCCTCTGTGTGCTGACCTCCCTCCCATTCCTTCCTCTCAATGCTTGCTCACATACACACTTCTGCTGCTGTTACCTGTTTTTTTCTAGGAATTCAGGATCTTGCAAAGTAAGGGGATATTCATCCATAAGGGGTTTCATGTCTCCTGTAATGGAGTCAGTGGGTACATGAAAGGATGCTGAGGTCTGTGCTCAAAGTTGTGTCTGTGCTAAATAGGTGGCAGAAATTCTGTGTGCTTTCCATTTTGTTTTCTAGATGTTACCTTCTTTCTTAACAAAGCCAGTTCTTTGTTAAGTTCTGCCCATCTGAATCTGTGTTTTGAGCATGAAATGCTTTTTAAAAATTTTTTTTTCTCTTAATACTTACATGCAATGAGGAACCTTCATGTGTTCTGGAGGAATGTGACCCAGTGAAGGAAAGAAACTTGTGTTGCAGTGAAAGAAATAAAAATAGAAGCCTAGAACAATATGGGGAAAACCCAGACCAGTGTCATTATCACATGAGCACATTTAAGGATCTGCCTGTGTACAGTATTCTCTTCAAGCTTGGTTTAGTGTATTCATCCAGTTGTCAAATTTACCATGATGTGGGAGCTGCCTTGCAAGCTGGGACAGTTATAGAAAATAAACTGGTAAAGTTGCTCTTCTCTGTATTTTTTGCATTAACCCCAAACGAATCACTTAAAGTAAGTACACCTAATTATTTCTACAAATACATTGCTTCCACAAGCACAAAATCACACGTTGTAGACAACCAAAACCTCAGGTTATTTGGGATGATGGGAATGGAATATTGGCTGACATGGGTAACCCATTGGCCAACACAGCCAACCAGCTTGGCTCATGCCTTCATTCTGCATCAGCTAGACCTGAGCTGGCTCCAGGAATGGAGAGACCAAACGCTGAACTCAAGTTGAGCTTTTTCCAAGTGTTGTGGGTAGTCCTGTGCCCGGCTCATCAGCCCTCTCTGACCTCAAAGCATTAGGAAGTTCAGAGACTGGCAGTAGTCCAAGCAGACCAGTAGATCCCAGAAAGAGTTCTTCCTGCATTGAGTAGTGGAATTTACTAAATAGGATATGAGTTGGCTCCATGGATGGTTTGATCCTGAAGGCTAAGTCGACAGAGCTGACTAGTGGGCTGAAGGCCCAAAGCCCTGGAGGGTCTGAGCAGCCTGCACATGTGAATGGCTTGGCTGCCCAGTGTTACTCCACAGGATGACCTGTCTGTGGACAGCAGGGAATGACTGTAGGTTGTATAGCAGCTACTAAAAATCCATGCCCCATCAAAAGTGATGAAGTTAGTGAGAAGCTGTTAAAATCCTGTGCTTTCTGTCTCCTGAGTTCTTGAACTGCATTAGCTTGCCCTGTTTAAATTCTTCTGTGCAACCTTAAGCACTGGGAAAATGTGCATATAAATAGAGATTTGTATTGCATCTAGTGGAACTTCAATAGAATTATTAAATACAGGAGTTGACAACACTGAAAAGCTAGGTCTAATTTAAGCAGTGGCTGAAAATCACACTAAGCAAAAGTCTTTAATCTGTGTGAAAATTATGCCATCCCTGTAAACAGAATAATGGCTTTTTATCCTTGATCTTTGAAAGGAAAGATGGCAAAAAATGCATCATAACCGTGAAGGGTCCTGGGTCAAGAATGATAATATCTGAAGAATATGATTGTTATTTCTTGTAAATAATAATGATAATAAAGTAATAATTATTTCTTTTTAAATTATGATAGAAAGTCTGAAGCAGTGTTCTCCCATTCTACTTAGTCATGTGGGCATACTGCTTAATGATGATGTCAGAAATGCTCACTGATGATATGTAATTAAAAAGTCATTTATTTTCCCTTCCTGCTATGCTAACATTAAAGAACAGATTAGCTATGGGAGACGATATCTCTTTGCAAGTATCAAAGTTTATCTCCATCATACTGTCTGGCTACATAAGGTAACATCATAATGAGAGTGAGTAGTTTCAAAGAAACTCAGGAAACAGTAATTGAGCCATTGGAAAGATGATTTGTTACCAGGCATGACTATAAACCAGATATAAATACAAAAATGCAAGTGGATGGACAAAGCTGAAGCCTGTAGAAAATAACCTTGCAAAAGAAAACCAGGCTGTGTGTTGCCAGCAGTTGTTTGTGAGGCGAGGCAAACACCAAGAGACTGGCAGAGAACCCTCTCCTATCTCCAACCAGAGGTGGGGAAGTGTGTGAGTTGGATGTAATGAAGGATAAGGGAGGGTGAGGGTCTCTAACCATTTTCTTCCCTGTTAAACTGGTTAACAGCATGGGTTGGGCTTTTTTAGTTGTTGTTTTGTTGTTGTTGTTGTGTTTTGTTTTTTTTTAGAAGCTGGTTTGAATCATTTTAGTTGGGCAGGCTGCCAAGGAAGGGTTTGCAGGTGTCAAGCATGGGTGGGCCCATGACTGAGACCAGAGCTGTCCTATCCATGGACCAGTCTGAAAGCTGAATGTCCTTGGGGAAATCACGCAGAAAGGGAAGTGGCTCATCCTGCCATGAACAGTTTACTCAGGGGATGATGAGGTATTCAGGAACAACCCAGACTGCAGCTATGATGATACAGTAGCGAGAGGGTGAGACCAAGTCTAAAAGAAGAGGCATTTAAGTGTACACGGGGTAGAATGCAGATAGGGCAAGCCTTCTGCTTGCAAAATGTGATGATAGAGACAGAAGCAGAGATCACAGATGCAAGTCATCCTTGAATCTGACAAACAGGAGTGTATAAACAACATAAAATTTATACTTTTGAATGCTTCAGTGTTAATAACTTCAGTTATGATGCTGGTAAACCAGGGAGGGAAAGAACTTGAAGGCATTAGCTCTTGATGATCATTTGGTGCAATTTCTTGACTGCAGAGGAACTCATTTAAACCAGTTTCAATTTATGATTTCTCATTGGAGAACCCAGGACTCAAGTTGCCATTTGTTTTCCTCTCTCCTCTCCTCCCCCCCACCCCATTATGTGCTTCTATCCTGGGTCTCAAAAGCTGCTGTCATAAGAATTACTGAAGATAAAAAAGATAGTGCTTTGTACCATCTGAAAGCTTTGCAGCCTTGAGTCATATGGAGAATAAAAAGCAATGCATCTTAAAGATCAGTGGTTTTTAAACCACTGAAACCCGCATTTGACCTTAGAACTGGGAGGAGAGGGATGTTAATCATGGTAACAGGATTTAAAACCTGGTTCCTCCTAGCCTTGTATAATGTACACAGTATTTCACAAACGACTACAAGCATGAGTGAGAAGGCTTATGAAATACCAGAAGAGCTGAGATGTTAAGCACAGACTGCTGGTTTGGACAATGTTGTTTATTTATCTGGATAAACAGATGCTTTTCCACTGGAAAAATGTTGGAAAGGATATAGAGAGTTTGTATTTGTGAGACTTGGCAGTGTTCTCCAGTGGCATTGTTGCCCAGGATTACACACAGGGCAATTGTATCTAATTTTTGCTACATTAACAGCTAAACATCGGCTTATTTTTATTTCTTCAGATTTACTTGGGTAACTTTTGTGTTGTCCCCGTGGCCAGTCGTGGAATTTAAGATATCTCTGTCATCAGTTTTTCTCACACCACTAATTCCTTGAGTTGCTTCTTGTATTTGAGCAACACAGCATCTTCATATCCTGAATAACTGTGTCCCTACCCTACTGTGGGAATAAGTATCTTTGTTGTATCCCTTCTACCCACTCCTCAGAATGATACCAGTCTTCTCCTTCTTCCTATGCTTTCTTTCTTCTGCTCAGGGAATGTCCTTCCTGAGGTGCTCAGCAAAGCCACAACCCTGTACACCTTTAAAACTTCCCTGAAGATCCACTTACTTCTGTGATGCTTGCAAGAAATTAGCTAAGTAATCTACTTATCTATTTCATTTATCTCATGAGTGACTCACTCCTTCCAAGGTCACTGCAAGAAAGTTGATAAAATCTTCTTACTCTGTTTTTATCAAATAAAAAAGTTGCTGAATTGTGCCCTGCATTGGCCTGCACGGACAGAGTGAATTCCAGGATAACAGGATGGTGATCACTTTTCAGATGCTGCTCTGTTCTTTACTTGTATCCTTTGTCACTTCTCATTCAAAACATCTCCTTGACCTCCAGCTGCCTACAAATAGAGGGGATTTGCTCTTTTCTTGGTTCCTCATGACTTCAGCAGGATACCAGATATATGTAGGAGTCTGCCTGCTTGGAGTTACAGGCTCAGTATATTAGTTTGGGAGCTACTCCAGGCATGGTCGATGTTTTTTGTCTCAAGCAGGTGTCTCCTACCACAATTTGCAGGAGTGTCTAAAACACTGTTCATAAACAGCTAGTAGCATTTGGTGTGACTGTTGACTGTTCCATCCATTTTTCTTGTTACCTAGTTTTTGTGTTTGTAACTCCAAAAGAGTTCTGCAAGATAAGCATGTGTGAAGGTTCTTGGCTTGCTAATGCTCTCTCAAGCATATATAGTGGTATCCACTCTTTAAAAAAAGAATTTCGAGGTATTTTAATAGAACACAGTTTGAACTTAATGGATAAGAGTAACAATTTAAAGACATTTTTTTGTTCTTCATAAGAGAAGGTAGCAAAATGAATCTGTCATGAAGTAATACATACAGGGATCATTTTTATTCCTGTGCTGCATAACAGGCAGCATTTATTTGTGGCTTCTTCTGCTTGTCATTTCTTTCTAATGCACCAAAAAAACCCAGGGGTTCTCCTTTTCGTGCAAATGATGACCTCTGTTTTTAGTGTCCTCTTCAGCAGGGCATCCCCATCTGCATGAATTTAAACAGATGCTGTTTGTTGGCAGGATCTGTGGGCTGGAGTGTTAAGACACATTCACTTGTTACCACCATTTCCCACGGAAACTATATGGCCTTGGCTGTTTTTTGACATTAACATCTAGGAAGCTAATGGTCACAATAGCAATTACTATTGCTAGATGCAGTGACAGCATTCCTCTAATTAGTAGAGACTCCAGTTTGTTCCATAAGACACAGAGTTTGAATCCCCATATTCCCTACGAGCCTTGCCTTGGAGTTGGAGGCTGGAGCTGCACTAATGAAGTTAATTCTCTGGCTGCTTTTCCTGCCGTATGGGGAAGGGTTACCTGGGGATGATGAGTCCTGAACATTATCATAAGCGTTAGTAATTTGCTAGGTGGAAAACAAGGGCACTCTTTGAATACTCAGAGTTACTGCTGACTCGCTCCCTCCCCTGGCTGCAGTCCCTGACTGGAAGGTGAAGGAGCAAAGGAAGGACTAAGAGCCCCCAAGACAGCACAGGTTTCTCCAGTGAACTAGCTGAGAGCTTTGAAGTAGAACATGCTTTCAACATGGACTTTTTCTTTTCCTCTTCTAGTTCAGCTTATGATACCAAAACAAGACAGAAGGTGGCAGTAAAAAAGCTTTCAAGACCTTTTCAGTCGCTTATTCATGCGAGGAGGACCTACCGAGAGCTTAGGTTGCTTAAGCACATGAAGCATGAGAACGTAAGTGAAGAGTGAGTTCTTTCCCTTCAGATTTTCATGACAAAAGTTTACAGTATTGGCTTAGTTTCAGTTAGGTACAATCTTTTTTGGAAAATACATACAACACTGGCTACCCAAGATAGCTGGACCTTGCCATCTGACATGTAGTGAAGTCGATGGATTTTAGAGACTTTTGGTAAAAGGCTGCCTTTTTATTTAGAAATTACCTAAATTCATCTTGAAGATGCAACTAATGAATCCAAAACAAGTGGTTTTGTTCTTCTCTAATTAATGTAACGTGTTCTGCTCACTACTCTTGGATGCTCTTGAAACATCAGTACAGAAAAAGAAAAAAAACAACAAACCCCAAATCTGCTATTGCTGAATTTGGGTTCTGTTGAGAAGTTAAGAATGGGTACTCTCATGGAAATTAACAACAATGTAGTATCTAGATGATAGTAGAACCTCAGGCCCCAAATAATTGAGTACTGTTCTAAGTTTATGTAACAAGCAATTGATTTCAGTGGCAGTATCCACCTGCTTAAAAGCAATGGGATGAATGGAGGCCTGAGTAAAATATAGTGTTTAGGAAAGGATGATGAAAAAATTAAACAATAAGAGAACAAGAAAAAACATGAAATTGCACATGATCTCATGTATAAAAAGTGGATAAGCCACATGTCAGTTTTTCTGTAATGAGACATTATTTTTCCTGCCTTTATTTCTGGTGGTCTGAAGTCTTGTTGTAATTACATTTGTTAATTAATAGAATTTTCTGTGGGTCATGGAGATAGCTGAGGCAATTCCTATAGATACAACCTATTGTGCCAGTTGTACTAAGTTTTAAGGATGACCATATGTCACATTTTGGTCAGCTACATCCCCAAAATGCTAAGCACTGTCAATACTGATTGCATGTTGCTTTACAGATCTCTAAAAATAACATGTCAATTCCCTCATCTTTCAGGTTATAGGATTGCTAGATGTTTTTACACCTGCAACATCAATAGAAAACTTTAACGAAGTGTAAGTAAAATTTTTAAATCATTCTGACTGGCTAGTAACTAAGTAAGCAAGCACCACTCTGCTTTTAAAAAGGAATCACAGAATGTTAAGGGCTGGAAAGGACCTCGAAAGATCATCTAGTCCAACCCCCAAGAAGCATGTACTTTTCTAATAGACTTAGAGCCACAGTTGGCTCTGGCGTGAAGAACCCTGATAACTCTTTTTGCAACCTTGCCACAAAACAAAAGGCAGGAGGATGGGCCTCGTTTTTGTACTATTTTGAATGATAATTAATAAGATTATAGGTATATGGTAAATGGTTTGATGCTGCATAAATTCCAGTAAACTTGAAACTTTTTCACTTCAGTTATGTGCTACCTGGAGATTATTTTTTTCACGGTTAGATAGGATATTTCAGGGATGCAGGAAAGTATTCTGTTGCTTAACTGAGAGAAGGTAGGTTTAGGCTAGGTTCCTGACTAACTTAGGACTAGGTATATTTTGGTTTTACTCAAACACATAAGTTATGC
>VWZY01008281.1:2550-95373 GCA_013399075.1 Chloroceryle aenea
GAGAAGCTGGCAGCTCATGGCTTAGACAAGTGTACTCTTCACTGGGTTAAAAACCATCTGGATGGCTGACACCAGAGAGTTGTGGTAAATGGAGTTAAATCCCATTGGTGACCGGTCACAAGCGGTGTTGCCCAGGACTCAGTGATGGGCTGGTCCTGTTCAAAATCTCTATCAATGATTTGAATGAGGGGATCAGGGTCACCCTCAGCAAGTTTGAAGACAACATGAAATTAAGTGGGACTGTTGATCTGCCTGAGGGTAGGAAGGCTCTACAGAAAGATCTGGGTAGGTTGGATAAGTAGACTAAGCACCACGGTACAAGAAAGACACTGAGGTGCTGGAGTGGGTCTAGAGAAGTGCAATGAAGCTGGTGAAGGGATTGGAGAACATGACTTAGGAGAGACTGAGGGAGCTGGGATTATTTAGCCTGAAGAAGGGGAGGCTGAGAGGAGACCTTATTGGCCTCTACAGCTACCTGAAAGCAGGTTGTAGTGAGGTCGGTGTTGGCCTCTTCTCTCTAGTAACTAATGTCAGGACCAGAGGATATGGCAACAAGTTGCACCAGGGTAAGTTCAGATTTGATATTAGGAAGAAA
Source organism: Chloroceryle aenea (assembly GCA_013399075.1). Classification (NCBI taxonomy): domain Eukaryota; kingdom Metazoa; phylum Chordata; class Aves; order Coraciiformes; family Cerylidae; genus Chloroceryle; species Chloroceryle aenea. Next base: position 3,146 of record VWZY01008281.1, read on the forward strand.
TTCTTCACTGAAAGAGTAGTTAAGCATTGGAACAGGCTGCCCAGGGAAGTGGTAGAGTCACCATCCCTGGAGGTGTTAAAAAAATGGGTGGATGCGACACTTGGGACATGGTCTAGCGGTCATGGAGGTGTTGGGTAGAAGGCTGGACTTGATGATCTTGGAGATCTTTTCCAACCTTAATGTTTCTGTGAAAAAGTGATAATTCAATTTTTTTTTTTTTAATGGAATTTAGTCTAGGTAAGAATTATAGTAGTTCAGGAATAAAAAATTAGGGCAAATGAGGGTAGATTTCTATCAAATTAAATGTATATAGGAAGGTGCTTTTAAGGGTTGCACATGCTTACATTTCTGTGTCTGATTGTGTGTCTTTGTTGATTTTCTAGAATATTCATGCTGTTGAGAAAAACACTTGCAAACATAAAACTAGGAAACAATGTTGCTAATTTCCTCTATTTAATATACAATACTTACTGCATTTGTATTCATTTTACATTTTAGCTAAAAGAAAAATATAGCTAGAAAAGTGAAGTAAACCTCAGAAAAGCAGTTTTAAATACAAAACTATTCTTTTGCCTTTTCACTTTCCAATAATTTGGGAACAACTAAAAATAATTTGACACCGTGAACATTTTTATTATATTGATTTTCATACTGAACCCTCAGCACCCAACAATAAATACACAATTTTGCTTTTCTTGCACTGCCAGCAGCAAAACGTTCAGTTCCAAAGGACTGTAATTCTGATATAATACAATATTGATAACCTTCTGTGTGCCTTAATTTAATTTTGCTGTATTGACACGTGATTCTTTTTGCAGTCAACTATCTTTACAAACTTGTAAAAGCTAAAGAATATGTTATATGGTAAGGTGCATGCTCTGGTGAACTTAAACGCAGTCAGCGTAAAGTAGCCGCAGTGGGGGTGTTCTTAACGCAGAAGGAAGCCCCATCGGGTGAAATCTGGGACACAGAGCAGGCATGCAGTTAGATCTAAGGGCTGTGTTTGAAAGCTTGCAAAGGGAGCGCTAGGGTTTCCAAAGCATCTGCATTATTTCCCAGCCATTCTGTACAGCAGAAATACACTAGGGTTTTTTTCCAAGGCGTTTATGGTATCAGCAGCTGTGCAAGAAGAGGAGAGAGGCCGCAAGAATTCATGTACAGCAAGGGTGCAATACTTTTATATACCACAGTTTGTATGTCGTAGCCCCTTGATGTCACATGGATGAATAAAAAAGGTAAACCAGAATATTTGAGTAATAACTCAAGAAATCAGTTACATTTTTCTGTACCTCTGTAGGTGATATTGTGTTCCATACATAGGTGTTTTAATGCTGAATGCAAAGAATGTAAAGAATACTAAATAATAACTATTAAGCACACAGAATAAAAAAAAAAAGATGCACCTTTAAAAGAAACAGTAACACACGCACCTTTTCATGTTTGTACCCTGATTAGAAGAATGTCATGAATTTCAAGTATGAAGTGATACAGTGAAATCAGGTCCTGTGAACAGAGATCAATGGTAGTCTCGGTAGTACAGTTTGCACCATAGGTAACTTTCCACCTTGCAAAATATTGGTAATATATTGCAAAATGTAGGTAAAGTGACTTGACATGCTAGAGCAAAATGTGCCAGCTGTTTCGCTGGTATAAGCTGATAATAATGCTGTAGAAGTCAACAGGACTATGCTGATTTTCACCAGCTGAGTCTATGCCCTAAGGTGAATGAAAAAAAAAAAAAATTGAAACTGTTTGCATGTTTTCCTTGAATTATTAAATCCTAGACACCTCCAGAGCAAATGATATTCTATTTTAAAGTGGGGAGGGGGGACGGACGGACAGGAGGGGTTGGGGGTAGAAAGAATAAAAAATAAGCTAGACAGCATTAGAGGCTGTTTTAACTTACTGAATGTTTTACATGTTAGTTTTTGTAAAATTATTCTGAGACGCAAAGGCACGGAGACAGATTTTGGTTTGCTAATGGATGGTGATCTGATGTAATGTCAATTGATAAAGTTACTCTGGATGTGTCTCAGAAGCTGTCCTCACTGTTCGTAGCATTCTGTAAACCTGAGAACACAAGTTTTGATAATGCCTTTTGAGAAAAATAACTTGTCTTGTAGGTTCTGAAACCAGTATCCCATGAGATTTACAAACAGGCTTAACTTTATACATGCCTTCTGTTAACTTCAGTGGATTTGCAACGTGTAAGGTAGGCACACATGGACTGTCTGGAGGAGTAAGAACTGAATCTTATTTCTGATACATTTCTGTACCAGCCTCATGCTTTTCTCCACATATCCCAATGCCACTAAGTGCACTTCTGAACTTTTATATAAAAAAGTGATGAATAGACATTTTGAGAGAAATAATCTTACTACAGTTAATTTTTTATCACACATTACCATTTATATACTATTCTTGCTGATTTACTAAGCTTAAGTATCTTTGTATAGACCTGAGCTGCCTGACACTGAAATTTGTAGACTTAAAAGGTCAAACTCTTGGCTTAATTTAACTGTAGTCAGTGGAGTTACAACAAGAGTAAATTATGCTAAATGATTTAAAATACTTTGAAACCCCAATCCTATTTCATGCAGTTTTCATGCACAAAAAAACCCACCTAAATTTGCTGCCTTTATGCTTTTGTTTAGCCAACAATCTTACTTAAAGCCCAGATGGGCAACTTTATCACTGCAAAAAACTTTCTTCAGTTACAAGATGCCACACAAACTTGGCCCCTGGCTTCAGCATGTGGAATTGACAGATACCCGCTGGACCTGCTACAAAGAAAATAAAGCCAAAGGCAGCCTATATAAGGTTTTCTAATTTTAATTTTTCAGACAACGTTCCCCCACTATGCGTAAAATTAGCTCTACAATAGCATTTCAAAGTAATGTGCTTATTCCTTTACATATTAAAACAAAAATACCCTAAAGCATAAAAATACTACATCTGAACACACATACTACTCTAGTTGCAAAACTCAGTGTACATTATCAAGCTTATTTATAATATTTTGACTGATCTAGCTTTCTGCCTCTCTATGAAAATAGCTTCACTTCAACAGCCAATGTGTATGCCAAATGCAAATAAACAAGAAAGCAGCAAGACTCAGCACATTTTTTGGCAACTACCCTTTCACAGGACTAGTGTGTTTTCATCAGAAATAATATCCTGAATTATCATAGCAATAATTTAGGTTAATGTCAAATAGCTTTCAGATAAATGTGTCCACATCTTCAATAAACTGGTGTCTTGGTGCTGTTATTAACCATGTGTCCTCTCAGCCACAGTCAATTACTAAAGGAAAGCCTTTTTCTGCAAAAACTTTCTGTGAGCAACTGCACTCACAGGAGCAACTCCTCTCAGCTCTGGGGGACTGCTCAAGTGAGGCACAGTATTCACATGTTTGCATATGTGGGCCTTCAGACTGAAGAGTATCAGGCTAGTGAAGAAATACAAATACACAGTGTTACACAGGGAATAGAATACAAACATACAGATGAAAGCACCCTGTGATGCTTTCAGGAGTTATAATACAAATATAATTTCCAAAGTACAGAGTTCAATTTAAGACATCATTTTGAGTTTGTGTTGTTTGGTTTGTTTGTTGGTGGGGTTATTTATTTACTAAAGCATTCAAAGACATTATACTTTTAAAGCTGTTCAAAGTAATGCAGCTAAATATTACATTAAAAAGAAAACCCATATGTGATTCAGTGGCATATATAGACCATTTAAAGGAAATGGACCATAAATACATGGTCTGAATGAATGCCTGGAAAAAAAATTACAAAGAAATTAAAGACTGAAAGGAAAGAATAAATGGGTGCCTGTGGGGTTGCTTTCAGTGTCAAAGTCATACAGCTTTGTGTATGAAATGGATTCTATCAGAAAAATAAATGTCATCTTTATATTTTCTCTATTTTAAGTATTTAAAAACATGTTTCTTGCTTTGACTACCTTGCCTGTGAAAGGTGCCTGACTAAGAGTCCTCAAGATTCATTCAGGCCCTGTTTCAGTTAGAACTGACTCTCCTTCCTTACCAAAAAGCACCACCATAATGTAAACTTCTTTTGCCCACATTGCTGTCACTCTTAAGTGAGTTGCAGGAGGGGGTTCAGTTTCCAGGAAAAGAGATTTTGAACACTGCAGAGAATGACAGCAAGGTTATTGAGCAGTGCTGAATGCAAGGAAGGTGTCATGGATCTTGAATTATATTTGTTGGAATGAAACTAGAGACAAATTATTCACTTAATAATGACCACCAGAGAGCGATCAACATTTTTAGACAGTGGTGGCCGGCTCTGGTTTTGAGCTGGTAAATTAGAGTACAATAGGAAGGCGAATGCTGGTGGTGGAGGTGAAGTAAAACAAATCAAAACAAAACAAAGCTTGAAAACCACTGTGTTTCTAGACATCTAGAGAGAAAAAGGAAATGATGGAACAGACTTTACAGGCCCTTCAGCTGCTAATCTCATGACACTATCATGTTATTATAGGCAATTTAAGTCCAAAATGTGCATGGCAATCAATACTTTCAGATGAGAACAACCCCACTGGGCTTATATAAGCCACCTTGTACAGCCTCACATCCACAAACTTCTTGCCAGCATCTGATTTCTGATGTACTTGTAGTTGCAACCCATGGTTACAGCCACTTTTGTTACAAATGACTCCAAGATAAAGTCCATAAAAGAAATTGTGATGGATTTTGGGTCTTGCTAGAAAAAGATTGAGAAGCACTTTTTATTTAACTAGCACTCTGCACACCCAGGATATATTTTGAGCCCGGTTTATGAGGTTTTTTTTTCATCATCGATGAAGGATGGTTGTTTGAAATACATCATCATCCACCTGGAATAAAACACTTAGTCTTTTCCCACAGGATGTCCAGAATTCACAGTCATCCTTTTTGTGTAGTGAGAGAGGTTTCTTAGGGGAGTTCTTGCAGTACTGCTGTTTAAAATGCAAAAAAGTCAACTGCCATAGCAACAGTAATCATCCTGTCTCCTCTAGATCCTGGAAAGACTTTTCCTTAAGAGGATATATTGTGGGTTAAGGTTTGTCTGTGCCTAGTACTTGTACCTTGACTGACTGCATGTACCCAAGTTATCTTGAGAGTTGATGACTGTCATATAAGGAAGAACTGTTTCATAGTTGCTCTGCCTTACGCTGGGAGGAAACCTCTCCCTGGGAATAAAGATTTCAGGCAAGGGGAAGGGAGGAAAGCAGTAGGAAGCTGGCATGGCTAGTTTTGTTTGTATCCATTAAAAACTGTATAACAGAAACCTCATTGGCTGCTTTTGCAAACATGTATATCACAGACAGTTGTCCAGGGATCTTCTATACTTAGTAAAATTTCTGAATCAAAAATGGATTTTGCTTTTGAAATATATTATGTTTAATCTAATCTATTGTAGCTCATCTCTTTGCTTGAACCAAAGATCCTAAAAGTAGCACACACTTTTCCATATTCTACTGTAGTATTTCCCAGTTTCTAAATGAGAATCAAGGAAAAATTACAGTACAAATCATGGGCTGCCTGCAGATTGGGTGGCTGCAGAATCACAATGGAGTAATTTAACTCACAGCTTCTTAAGTGGCTGTGGAAGTATCAGCAGGGCCAGATACAAGTGATAGGTTATTAAGTGTCATTGCAGTGAGAGGAAGTAGGGTGTTGAAAGACTGTTGAGAAGTAGACTCCCTAGGGCTTCTATCACATTTCTGGGATAAGGAAAGGACAGCTTGAGTGGCCAGGTGATCTATCACTGTATGTATTTAACAAATGCCAGAGAACTACTGGGTAGAATTAGAGGTTTCCCATCTCTGGAACTGTGAAATTTGTCTCTGTGCCAAGTCTAGTTGCTCATGCTTAATGGAAGGACTGAAATTAGCTGCTCTGTGCCAACATTTACTCAGCCACCTACACACATGGACTAAACACAATAAAATGCTATAGAGGTCTTATGTTCTGTATTTTTGGAGGTGGCTCAGAAAGCCACATTCCTGCTGCACAACCTATGAAAAGACTTTTCTTCTGTGGCAGATGGTTCTGCAGTATTGCTTACACTGGGTGTTGGACAGACTAGCTAAGGTATCAGACTTGCTCATGTAGAAGGTGAATCACCCGGACTGATCCATCAAAACTTGCATTCAGATAATCTTATCAAAATCCAAGTGATTTAAAACATGCCATTTTGACTTGCCAAAGGATTTTCAATTTGTGGTAGGAGTCAGCTCACAATGCATAACAATAATGCACACTAATGGACACTGGTAGTGACTCCCCTGCACCAGGAGCTGTACATTCTCCATGTCTGCAGATGAACTACAAGCAGTATTTGTGTAGCCAGCTTAATCTGTTCTCAAGCTGTCCCATAAGACAGCTTTTTTTTAATATCTACACAGAAAAAAAACCTCTAGCTTCTGCAAAATCTGAATTAAAAAATAGAGGTGTTGCTATGTTGAAAATCTGCACTGGAACTCATGACTTGAGTTGGCATAGTAAGTATCTGGAACTAATATCCCATGCAAGAGTTTTGCTTTATGCTTATGCTTATGAAGGTGATTGACAGGAGGAAACAAAACACGCGGGAAAAAAGCCTTCCCCCTACACTTATACATAACTTTTCCACATACTCAAATTCACTTGCCAAAATTGTCCTGAACTCTCCTAATCTCTGCCTATTTTTCCTATGTTTGCAGCACTTGACAATTTTCCTCCCTCATCTAGCTACTCAAAATTGATCCTCACATTCAACAACTGTTCTCTTTTTTTAAAAGAAGATGGGATTTGCATGACATGATTATGTGTATGAAACATGGAAGAAGAGGAAAGGCTGTGTATTGTAGAATGCTAATTGCAGACTCGGGGATTAATTGCACAGAGGAAGCTGGCAGTCTGTGAAAATTCATTTTCCATTCAGTAAAGTGCTCTTTGGCTAGGTTTAACATGAGCATGTCATTGGGAGTATGTATCCACATAAACACTAGAAAATGTGGGTTTCTTCTGGCATGCAGATGGGTTTAAGGTGCAAAAAGGCTAAATAGTGTGGATGCAAATTTAGCTTGCTCGAAAATGGACAATGAGCTTGAGTGCTTTACAGCATCTCCGTGTAGTAATCACCAAAATAAATCCCAAGTTAAACATTACATGTTTTCCCTTCTCCTTTCAGTCAAATAGTATAGATTGCTTTGGTGCAAATCAACATTAAATGCAAGTTAGAATAAGTTCATATTTGGATGCTTTTCTTGCATAAACCCTAAAAACTTTGCAAGGTCCATGAAAAAGTATCAGTTTCAATAGATATTTAATGCTGCATTTTTCATGTTGTAAATACACTCCTTTCCACTTATCCCAACTATATTTTCCCAACAGTTCCTTAAAATCTCCTGTGTAATCTTCGCTGTCAGTTGTTTGTGTTTGTTGTTGTATTTTTTTCTATTTGCTTGGGGTTTTTTGTTTGTTTGTTTTAAAGAGAACAATATATTTTACCTGATCTTTTTTTTTTTGAAATAGAAAGTCTACTCTACCACAATCACCCATTATCAAAATATCCATAGCAGAAAATCTTCTTAAATTGTCTAGCCATGCAAAAGTTTCATTCACATTGGACTGGATGAAGCCCATCAACATATTCTAACACAGAAAATACATTTAATCTGAAGGAAAAAATAACATATGGTTAGGGAGTTTTGGTTTATCTTAGCTGTTTTGCACAGTCTTTCAATGAAGGCTGGAAATTTGAATATTGCAGGAGCTCTCAAAGGACTTTATTTAAGTCAAAGCAAATTTTCCACTGACTTTATTCACAGCAGCCTTGGACTTTTCTACCCAGAAAGCAAAAGGCTCAGCTAAGCATAGTCCTCGCTAATTTTAGCTTTCACTGATCACATAAAGAACTGACGGTATCTACTTGCCCTGGCAGAATCAATTTGAGAACTGTTTCAGTTCTGTTTGGGTGAATATAACTGTCTGAATTAAAAGCATACAATACATAATTTTCAGGCATACTTTTTAGAGAAAAAATATATCAGATTCAGAATTGTGTGCGTTTTGCTAAAAGAATGTTTTTAGATAGTTTCTGCAAGAACCTAATGACTAATTTTTAAATATTATCTGTGCACACTGCTCCTAAGTGGTTTTTATGATTCTTCTATTGTGTATATATTATATGTCAGCATGCAATACTTGCTAAGCTTCAAACTAAAGGGAAGAAATAACATTTGGCAAAAATATATCTGTCAGTTTCTATGTCCACATCTTTCTTTTAATAGCCTAGTTAATTCAAATTGATGAGAAAGCTTCTTATGGTTTTACATAAATTACTAAGATTTAATGGTTGCAGAGTCTGCTCCAGGAACTAGAATTATATTACAGCCATTATCTAGCAATTTGCAAAACAAAGAGATATAATAGAATAAATAGCTTACAAATAAAACTTGTATTTGAGTTGCACAGCCTGTTATACTATTAAAATTGTAGCTGTGTTTTTGCACACCTGAACTGTACTTGCACACACAGAAGAATGGGTATGAAAATGGAACTTGGAAGGTTAAACATATAAAATCCCGTTTGCTTTTCTAAACTGTTTCTGATTTTTTTCTTCATGGAAAGTAATCTGTATAATTCTGTACTTAGTAAAAAAAAGAAGTGATAAATAAAAAATAAGTGATAGCTTATTAACAGTCAGTTACTGAAGATTTCGGTATACAACATGTTATTATTCTCTGTGAAAGTAAAACCATATTTCTTAAATTTTACCGCACAACTGCGGTTTGGAAAAACATTTTTTTAATACACTAATTTCAAGAAAAACATTTGCACGTTAAGAGAAGTGTGAAACACCTTGATATTTCAAAGCAGGTTTTTAGCAATAAAATAAATATGTTAGGTTCCTAAGCTTGTGATCGATTCAAGCTTCAAACATAACACAGCACAATCGCTCTAATAGCCAGCCTATCATCTTGTAATTCACATTGTACAGATAGAATGATCTCTTCCTGAAACTGCTGTATAGGAAAGTACTAGAAAAGTGGTTCTTAGAATAAACTTCCTCATTATTCAGCTCCGTCTTATACATGGAATATAATTAATTCACATAACCTTTTAAACTAGACTGCATGGTTTATGATTCACATGCATGTTTGACAACTGATGGGCTTTTAGTTGTGAGTTGGATAAGTGCTCCAGGTTTGTTGCCTTAAAGATCAAAACAGCACATTTTCTCTTTATTTTCCTTATTAGAGTTGGCATAATAACCTAACAGCAGAAAGAATTATATGTATAATGGAACATGCTTCTCAAAAACAGTGAGTGAACCTGCAAAAAGTAGCATGGTAAGGATTTTCTTATTCACCAAAACAACTATTGAGTGTAAAATCTACATAAGAATTATGATGCTGAATACCAACCCTGTCCTGGTTCGAGTGAAAACAAAACTAATTCTGTTCAATGATTTTACTTTTCAGTTCAGTACTTCTAACCCCCTACACGGAAGATGCTCAAATATTACAACTTACTGATTACTCTCATGTAAAGGGCTCTGTACACATAGCACCAAATTTCAGTATTTTGCAAACATGTCCTAAATTTTTGGTGGTTTAGGGCAGAAACAACAGAGAAAGAAAATGACATTTACCGTTGTGGACTAGTAGGCTGAAAAAACCCTGGAGTGTGTGCACAGCCTACACAGAAATGTGTACAAACCCTATTTTTAGAATTTTACTTGGCACACAGAAAGCAACATAGGTGTATGCAAAACTAAGGGTGAGCAAGGGAGTGCAGTGAAAGATCCTTTTTTAATCATCGGTTCTGAGCTGCTGGAATAGAAGAAGCAACACTCGGTAATAGGGACATAGGGGACACTGACTCTGTGTTGTTGGAAATAGCACCTGTGAGTGTTACTGAAACCTGTTTCCATAAAGGAGCTGAAGGAGCAGAACTGGAGAGCTAGACTGAGTGTGGAGACAAAGTGAAGGGAGAAAAGGACTGCTCCACATGTATTGCTATGGTTCAGCAATTAGCACTTCACTGGCTGAGTTTGGTGATATTTTTTTCCTTGGCTGTTTGATCTGTTTTTACTGAGGGATTTTGTACTAAAAAAAAGCTTAATAGGAGATAGAAATTTCTCCTTCCATTACTGAGAACATGCTGTTCTCTCTGGAGAAGAGCACAGTGTCTGGTTGTGGATGCTCTAGGAGCAAAACAGTTATATTTGTTTTTAATATAGGTTTTGTTGTTCAGTGGTTTTTAGCTGCTGTTGAATGGCTTCTGTAGAAGCATATAGCAATACAGGCAGAGTTATTGCTATGAATAATTGCACTCTGAAGTCTTATTTGAGGGTTGCATGAAGATTTTTCATCACAATCTGGAGCATGTGTGTCAAGGCACACTTTCTTTTTCACATACAAAATTCCTACATCCTACACATATGTCAGTAATGAGTAAAGGTACTCAAACACTAGACCCATGCGAGTAAAATAAAAAGGGCAAGAATGTGGGCTCAAGCACAGGCCCACATTTATCTGCATTAAATATGAACATGATTCCTGACATGATGTTAGCTGGTGCCAGCACTTTGACCAGCCAGAGAACAGGCTTTCTCAGTTTGCCAGTGTAAGTGAAGCCCCATGGTTTGGCAGGGAAGACTGGAGTAAGAGTAAGCCTATTATCTGTCAAATGGAATTTCTTACTAGATATTTTGAACAGGAGGTAATTTTAGAAGTTGTTGGTCCTTTAAATCTAGGCCCTTTTCTACGACCCTGCTAAGACAGAACTTGGATTTCTGGCTTCGTTCCTGCCATTCCCACTGCAAGGGTGTTCTGGGATGTAAGCATTGATGAGGTTCTTCTCAAGCTGACTTTCTGAATACCTCTGTTTATAACCTGATCCTGTATTAGACAATGTACAGCACCACATTGCAGAAGCTTTGCTTCTGATTCTGTAAGCCTGCTCGTGCTTTTATCTGCTGCTCTCTGAGCTCTTTTTCTGATACTACTGACTGGGAAATACTGCTCCAGTTCCTTGTGATTGCCACATTCACATTAATTTTTGGACCAACACTAACCTTTGACCTAAAAGTGTTCTCTTCCTCCTTTTTGTTTTACCCTAATAGTGCACCTACATTCAGAAATCCTATTCTCTTCTAGCTTTTGCTTCACTAAGCTTAATACGAAGAGCTCTTCTAACATGGAACAGATGCACATCACTATCTGAGAGTTTTGAGCCTAATTTGAAAACAGCCTCTCCTCCTCTACATTTGCACCCTGTGTCAGTTGTTGTAGAGCTCTGGGAGAGTTCCCTGACAGCTGCTGGAAAGCCACACCAGCTGAATGCCCTGATAAAGTACGTACGATAGCTCAGCACTAGGTAAAATGTGGAAAGTTTTTAAAAACACTAAACTGTATAGAAACTTGTTCTATTTTTCCATTGCAAGATTCTCCTGACTTTTGGCTCTGACTGTTCTTCTAATTAGTGTTTAAATGTGATTAGCAAAAAATTCACTCTGGCCTATCTTTTTCTATAAATATTAAAACCTATTCACACTAAGATCCATTGATCCATGGAGGAACAGGGCTGGGACAGCACCAGTGCAGTAGGTGCACAGTTCCCCTTGGATCTATGAACACAGAGGATGACAGAGGTAAGGACAAGGTTAGAGGCTTAGCTGCTGTGACCGTTCCCTGGCCCTTGGCTTGCCGCTCAGAGAGCTTCCAAAATTCTTGTGCTATGCATCTGTAGTATCTCTGTGTGCAGATGCCTCATGCGTGCTCTTGCCAGGCCTAATTTACAACTTGCCTGTTCATGCTGGTAGGGTTTGCAGAGGCATCATTCTGGGCATGAAGAAAAGGACAGGCTACTGCATGCACACATGTGGTCCTTCTAAAATCTGGCTTATTTTAAACAGACCTAATTTAACCATACGTCACATACTTATGTGTCTAACAGTAATGAAAAGCTTTACCCAAGACAGGTAATATCCACTCACTATCCTAGCAATGGACCATGCCCCAGACAGTCCAGCTACTGGAAACAGAGTTAACAGTGAAGTTTGCCATAACAGCCAGTTTGTCACAGGGCTGAGAAACCTGCCAGGGAGACAGCTACAAGTTCCTGCATCACAGCTGGGAAAGTTATGTTGCTCAACTCACTGCTAAGGACCTCTCCTGCCAAGCATGCTGTGAATGAGGATATAATGCTGGCTCACTAGATAGACAGAATGAAATTGAGATGAGGAAGAGAGAAGACTAAGGGATTATCACAGGTGTAAGCAAAGCCAGCTGCCTCACTTATCATCAGTTATACTGCAATCGTGTATATTTATGGTTTTATGGTAAGGGCTAACTCGTTGGACCAATATTTTCCCCAAAGTCCAGGTAAATGCAGTGAAGTCATGCTAGGGAACAGTTTTGTGGATTTAAAATATTTCTTTTTTCCCAGTACAGTATTAAAAAAATAAAAGTTTCCTTTTAAAATGCTGAAAATATAGTTCAGTTAAGTAAAAATACTAAATATAAAAATTTAATGTAATATTTAAAATAACTGTGCTATAAAGGCATGTGAATCACCTAGTTATTTTGACATTGAATAATGGCACATTAACCCAAGTGGAGGAGCATGTGCCAGTATACCTACATGGTGGTTTAGGACAGAAGCTCATGCATTTCTGCATAGAAAACCAGTCTGCTTAATAAATGACATCTGAGGGACTTTGAGACAGTAATGTTCATGAACTTGTGATGCATGGGGGGTGTTTTGGGAAGGCAGCGCAGTATACAGCACACAATTCAGCACAAATACACATCTGTGCTTACTACAGGTAAATGATCCTCTGCTTCTGAACTGGAAATATTTTTTTCTAATTTCCTTTTTGGCTGATAATCAGAACAGGTTAAAGGTGAAAATCTGTATTGATTTTCATTGGTTCCACTCAGGTCTTTGAGCTGCATATCAGAAAATTTGGAATGAGATAAAGAAAATGTGTTTGCAGATGTTTCCAGGGGGGAATGATGGGTTAGATGATGGGCTAGAATGTGCCTGGATTTCAATACAACCCAACCACTTGGAAATCAAAAGATTCTTTTTGAACAGTACTCTAGAAGTTTTTAAAAATACTTGGGAGTTTTTGCACCATACACAGAAACGTAGCTAGATAATAACTCATGTGCATATGAAAAAAAATCTAAAAGTTAAGACATTCATTATGATGATGATCATCACTGTTATTTCTATAGAGCAATGAAATGATAAAATAATCCATCTAAGTTTCCAGGTGGGGAAGCACCTGCATATGTGCTATGAATGAACAGTAGCTGGGTGTATTAATGAGTGTATCAGTTAACTGCAGATTGCAGAGCTCTGATATTTCAATGCCATTCTTTAAATATCACTGTAGAAGATCGCATAATAATAATAATAATAATTTAAAAAGTACCAAATCGTGCTTCAGCAGCTAGAGAGAGAGATTGCATCATGTCTTGGCAGTGACTCGATCATCCTACTCCACACTGGCAACATTCAAAATTGAAAGGATAAAATGGCAGCAAAACCTGTCAGCAGCTTCTCTTCGTCTGGAGTTTTCCCAGATAGATAAACAAAACAAAACAAAACAATAACAAACATAAAGCGGCAATGGGAGCAGGTCAAAGCCCTGGCCCTTGCATTGCTCTGATGAAAGTAAAATAGATTGATTTCCTTGGATAAGCACATCAGAATCCCAAAATAAAAGATAAGTGCATAAGACCTCCAAATAATGATCTTCACTAGAACAGCTATGTGGTTTGTAGGGGACAGTGGCCTTGTCAGCTACATGCCTTGTTCATTCATGGTTTATCTTCAGTCAGCATTATGATGCATTCACCTCATTGGAGTTTTGGCTGGATGACATGGGAGAGTCCAGATTCTCCTTGCATTTCTCCAGATCATGGAAATACGGGTGAGACAGAGCAATATAGGCAGATATTCTCTTGGCTGGATTGAACGCTAAGCATTTCTGTAGGTACGAAAAGAAATTGGCTTTAACTAAAATGTACACTTAACAGTGTTAACATTGAATATGTACATTAATGCATGTCACCTTCAATTTATGATCAGAATGAGACACAACAGGGTCTCAGTAGGTGCAGCACAATAAGATGACCATTAATATTAAAAAAGGAGGTAGAGTCACAGTATATGAATATGGCATCCTCAAAACGAATAGAAAATAACAAGTTAGAAAATTCAAGTATTCATAGTTAGAAATTCCAGAATTCAGATTTTCTTGAATTCACATGCACAGGGCATCTGTCTCAAACACTGCAGGGAGCAGCTATTCATGAACAACTTTTGAATCCCCTCACTGTTCCTTTGTGATGATACAAACATGGACAGCTTCAAAAGGTTCATTCCTAGGCTCAGCATTTCTATAGATGTTGGGTCTTTGACTTTCTAGCCTTCATATGCTACTGTTTTGTGTGCATTCTTCCACTTCTTCCCTGTTGTACTTTGCTTGCCTTCTTTCCAGGTCCTTATTCCAGCCTTTGTCCAGCTAGCACTGAAATCTCTCCCATAGCCTTGCATTTTATACCCTGTTCTTCACTTTTCTTTTGTTCAGCTCTAAACAGTATTCTTCCTACTATTCTTGTCTAACCACTTCCTACTCCTACTTTCTTTTCTTGTATCAGAATTTCTATCATTTATCTTCTGAAATTTAATTCAGTGACTTCCAGTCCTACTCTCCCCTTTCATCTGCGGTTTCCTGTTCTCATTTCTTTGCCTAACAGAATAGCTTCCCTTCCCATCTCACCTTCCAGGCATAGACATCTGTCTTCTCTCTCTCTCTCTCTCCCTTCCTCCCAACATGCCTCATGCTCACTGAGCTCTCTGCCATATTTTATTCCTTGTTGTTCCCAGAATCTAAGTCTTGTCGCATGTCTAGCTTCCATTTTCAGGCTGCCTGCAAGCACAGCTGAGGTGTCATTTCAGGTGTCGAGATGTAGTCCAGCTTAGTGCAGTCACAAGGACAGTGGAGGACTATCTGCTGTTCTGTAGAGGTAACAGTGGCCAGAGACAGCAGTTCCTGAAGGGATGCAGCAAGTCTTTCAAGAGTTGCACCAAGCCCACTCTACCAAGCCCTTCTGACTCAAGGTTTTAAAGGCTTCCAGAGAAAAAATGTAACTAGGTTTCAATAAGCATGGCAAAAGGCAAACTGAGGCAAGGCCTTTCCCTATATTCCATTCCAAGACTGAACTTCAGGGTTGGGGTTTATAACACATCCATAAAAATGGTGGAAATAATATAATTGAATGTGTTGTTACCAGTTGTACCAGCACAGTTTGTTTGCTTTTATTCAATCCTACTATTTGTAAGAAGCAACAGTTGGTGAGTTCCAAGTCTCAGATTTTCAGCATTCAGTTGAAGGCAGGCAGATGTAATCCACTATACCATGAAAAATGGTAGATCAGTTTTTGCACGCACTTCAGGCTTGTACTATAAGAATGGCTGAACCAGTGGCACAACAGTAGTCAGCAATGGGCATCTAAGCATAAGGTCTAAGGACAGGTCAAACAGATACTTCCCTGGCCATTTCTTAGCCTCTAACTATTCTCAGCTCTGACACCTCTAGAGCCAAATACGGCATCTCTGTGCTGATGTTTTACATATTTACATGAATTTGTGTACCTGCTTTTGAGCTTTACTTTAATAACTCCTCTGAATGGAAATGGAAATGTTTTTTGGCATGGTGCATGCACAGTGAGAACTAGCAGTCATACAACTTGGAGAACAACAAATAGGAACTCACAAGAAGCAAGTCTTTGCCCAGCTCATCAATATCTGGTACAAATTTTTCAATAGGTTGTGCGGGTCTAGAAGTGAAAGCATTTCTTGGAAGGGCAACATCATTAGGCCAGTCCTCTTCTTCTGGGAGTCCAATTACACTGTGAAAGGAAAAACATGACATTATGTCTGAACGTTTATGCAGCCTCCCCTTTATATTGATTATACTGGGTGGCAATTTAGAAGTCTTTTCGCTGAAATGAGATTAATTATACAGTAGTGCAGTGATCTCTGTGAATAGAGGCTGAAGAGTGTAGGTCCTCAGTATGCTTGGTAGAAATCATTCTGTAGCCAACACTATTTTCTGGTCTAGGTCTCAATTTTCTGAGTTTTTTGTTGAAAAAGGGCTGAGTGCTTTGGAAGAAAGTTGCTCAGCTTTTGACTGGATGGTGCAACATATGTCACTCTAGAATGATTAAAAGCAGTCGGTTTCAAAGGGGAATTGCATGCAAGGATTTTTATTCACAAGAATAGGGACTGAGAGAAGAGTGTGGGTCAAGATGAGGGTAAAGCAATAAAAGGGATGTTTCATAATGCTTCAGAGCTGTGTGCATTAATTATTGCGCAAATTTAAACGATTTATTTGCTTCATGATGCAGGCTTCAAAGTCTCAATTCAGAAGTAACATAGGGCTTGAGTGTCTTCAAGTTTTTACTTTCAATTGCATTTTAGTATTTCTTTACCCTATAACAGAATATTTTAATTTCTTTTTAGAATTTATTTCTTTATTCTTTAAATTCTAAGAGAATGTTATTCAACAATCATGCTAAGGTTTAAAACCCAAATAAATTAAATAGTAGTTAAACCTCCAATGATGGCTCATGTCTCATACATTTTGTGTTTTAGTCTCATTTAGTCTCTAATATTTGTGGGGTTGAAACGCCAAAAACGCCAGAAATTCTGGCAGACATTACTTGTCAGGTCTCAGTGAAAATCAATTTCTACAGCCTGTAAAATCGATATTTTTCAAAGAGGAAACACTGACATGGTACGACAAGAAAGAACATGAAAAAAGTCATGGAATATGTGGGTCTGCACTAAGCCAAATGCCACTAGGGAGCAGCATTGACCTTTTGTCTTACTAAGGTTGGTATTAAAACTAGATAAAGCCATGGGCCAAACACTTTGATGTAAATCATGGGTCACCTCAGTGAATTTACTGGAATTACTTCACACCTACCCTCATGGATTCTAGATTATAATTTGTCTCACCTAAAATATCTCTGAAAATTAATATGTCCTCAAAACAACAGCATGTCTAGAAGGGAAAAGCAATTAGAATCTAATATTGATATTAATTACTCTTTTAATATTACTACATCTGAAGCTATGACAGCTTTTTGAAAATGGTATGATAAATCTGTGTGAAAAACTGAATTTGACTTTTATCACCAGAGGTACAGTGGGTGTATGAGGCAGTCCCCCTGGCCACAGAGGTTAAAACCACATGATCAGCTGTTTGAGGATCTGGACGCATATTAAATATAACACAAATAGCATCGTAGAAAGATGGGGGAAGTTAAATATTACAACTACCAATGGAGTTTAACCTGCCATTCAAATGTGTTTGGTTAGTCCCATTTTTGTAGTTTGCATGAGAGAGCGTGAACAGGGCAGAATGAGCACAGGCAAAACTAACAAATAGAAACACGGAGGCAGCCTGTCAGACAGGTAGAGTGGACAAGACCAAGACTGGAAAGGAGAGACATTTTTAGATACACACTCATATAGAACTCTTAATAATGGATGTCTGAGTAGACCCCCTCACTCTGGTCTGGTAGCACTACCATTTCAGTGACTAAGTTTGGGAGTATCTTGGATGAGTTTCATGTCCTACCAACGGTTCAGGCCTGGTCTTGAGAAACATCAAGTACTTTCCACTCCCATTGATCACAGTGGAAGACAAGCCTGCTCAAACCATTTCAGTGTTTAGCTTGATATCTATGAGGATATCCACATGCTGATGGTGTCCTGGAAAAGCAGGAAATTGTTTTCGGCCACGTCTGAGGGATTTACCCTTAAACGTGGTGGAATTTCACCTGATGCAAATCAGAACACACATGTAAAGCAAAGGTGGACCACTGCCCCATTATCTGAAAGAATGCATCAGTCCAGATTGCTTGAAAATCCCCAAACTACTCTCTGTCCAAATTAGTCTGAAGAATGAGTCACTACTGTAGCAAGAAACAATCCTTCTACAAGAAGAACTATGCTTAACTGTAGGGGGTTGTCCAGCTGTGAAAACACAAAATAAACACTATTTAGCATTACCCCCCAGAACCCAAGAAAGAAACATTTGGACTATTTAAGGAGAACTGCACAAAAGAAGCAAAACAAATCTTTAAGTAAATGTGTAATAAGGAATTCCTTCTAAAATTAGCATGGCATTCTCTCCTTGATGAATTCTTTTCTGCACAGGTAATCTTGGCCCCTAGGAATGGAAAGATCCCCACTGGAGGCTGCTGCTAGCAGCTATGCATTTAATCCTAGGCCAGCTCATTTTGACTTTTCCCCTTAAATGTCATAAACTAATCAAAAACCTTTAAAAAGTCACAGCTATGTCTTTTTAAATTATGAAATATGTTGTATGTATCAAAACTCTTTTCATTTAATAAAGCAGAATACTGTAGGACTAAAGGAGTAGATCTGGTAGAAGTAAAAGTAAACTTAAAGGACTTATTTTTCTGGACTGGGCAGGAAGAGCTATTCAGCGCATGACAAATTAACCATGCAAGTGAGTCACATACACTGGTATGGTATGCAGGAAAGGGAAGTCAACTGTGTGAAATCAAGACCTGCAATTTAGGAACCTCATATTAAATAATGAAAATGCTTAGAAACAAGATCTGTTATGATTTGTGAACTGGAAAAGTGGTTAAATAGAGAAACTTAACATTTGTTCTGTTTAAGCTCTTCTTAGAAATTGTACTGTCTTCTCTTTGGATTATCTTCAAGCGAATAATATTTCAGCCTTCTCCCCCCCCCCCCCCCCATTTCTTATTTCATCCAGATCCCCCCCTGGATCCCTGCAGCCCCTCAACAATAAAGGGGAGACAGAGGTGGAGAAGCACATGGACGTTCATTCTCTGGAATGGGCCCAGCCCTATGTGGCTTTGATTTCCTAACTAGATGATACATACTTCAGAACTCACATTTACATGTTCAGAAACAGTCCTTGCTCTGAAGAGCTTTTGCAAGAGACTTAATTATCCTATCTGTGTTATCAACAACTTGCTTTGGTTTGTTTTGTTTTTTAACTGAGAACATATTTTGGAAAATAGTTATTCTACCTCAGAGAGTTTAGAGCCCCCCCCACCTCTTCAACATACTTGATATATCTGAAGAAGAAAACCACAAACTCCTAGAATTGTAAAATGGTTTTAAAATAAAGCCAGTTAGTTCATATCCAAAAAAGCATGTGTTAAAATGATGATATTCCTTCTGTTCTCACAGTTACCTTTCTGAGCAAAATATGGACTGCTAATTGTTTTAACAGTCTACACAGTGTATTTTAAAAGTAAAATATTTTCTTATGTGTAGAAGTCTTTTCTGCAGAGAAGCTGTTGGTAATCATCTAAGCAATTTCTGTTTCATAACAATTATAAGGTATTCTAATGTTATTTTCTGAAATACAAAAATAAATTACTGAAAAATAAAACCTCTGTGTTTGTTTTCCTGTGGAGCATCCATTTAGGACTGTGCACGAATGGTGTATGCACAGTATGATTTAAAAAGCCTGAAACAGAAGTTTCTCCTAATTTCCTGATGATGGCTGTTAGTTCTGCAGAACTATATTCCATGTTGCTTCCTCCTCCCACTCTGACTCAGAATACACGGAAATATCATGTTGCATACGGCAGCAATAGGAAACATGTTCTAGGAATACTTTGTTCTATTCACATTATTGCATAAAAACATGGCAAAGTAACCTCTCAGTGTTTCAATGTTAATCAGATATCAATACAATGCAACTAGTTTTTACTTACTCAAAGATTTTTCCTAGCTGATCAACATCTGAATTTCCACGGAAGAGTGGTCTGAAAGAATAAAGAAATATTTTTAGGACTCGCTTTAATTAATGCAATTTTATATTTATCATGACAGCTGCCAACATAGGGTGAAAATGTGTTATTTTGTTTGAGACCTCATTTCTTCTGCCTCCAAATGTTATCCAGCCTGTGAGTGTACCTTTCAAGTTTTCACTCCAATCGTTATAAAAGTAGACAGATGAGACAGATTTTTCAATATGCTACTTTTGAAAATTCAGTTGTGACCTTTAACATGTATGAAATAACTTTCTCTCTTTCAACTAAACGTGTTCTATGAATGATATCATTACCAAAATAGTTTTTAATATAAAGAACACAAATAGCTGTTTAGAGAGACAAAAATGGAGTCACTATCATGCAATACAATAAACCATAAGAAAATTAGAGATGAATCATTATTAAGACAAATTCAAATGATTTTTTTTTTAATGTATTGTATATTGGAAATTGCTCCTAGATATAAGAGGTCGAATAAATGACAATGGATTTATGAAGGTCTGTTATGAATGGGGTGTGAAATGGTACAGAATTTACCTTGATGGACAGGAATACTTCTGCTGCATAAATAAAGATGTGTTCAGGAAAGAAACAAATTAATAGGCTGAATGACCAAAGGCTTTCAGAAAAAGCAGCAACTAAAAATACTTTTAGAGATTAAGTAGCACACACTTTTTTTTTTCAAATGCAGTTTAAAATATTTTCACTCAGCATTGATAAAATACTATCACCCCAGAGACCCTAAGTAAATGATGAAATTCAGATTTGTATGGCTGTATTGCCATCTTTATGATGAATTCAGTAAGGTGTGATCGACAGTGTAATTTTACATTTAAACTCCAAAGACATTCCAGCATATTGCTGATGGATGACTAAGGGTCCAGCCAAGAGTGTGGGCGTCAGGCCACACACATTATGCACCATTCTGGTCACCAAATGGTAGATTATTCTAAAAAACACAATTCAAACACTCTGCAAACTGAGATTCTAACTTGAATTGACTGATAGCCCGATTGCCCCTCTCTTCTGGAGCACAGCTCTTGGAGAACAGTGCACGCTGTAAACTTAACAGTTTCCAAAGCTGTTCAACTGAGACCTTGTGACTAGAGAAACAACGCATAGTCCCGTGTTCCCACTCCTTACAGAGAAACCTCAGCTCTTTTCTCCTGTCTCATACTGGTCCTTAACAGCAGTGATAACCAAGGACATTATTTCACTGCTGCTCTTCACAGATGACCTCTCCCACTACACTGGGAGAATAAGAAGTACTCAGCTATAGTCTTTCCCCTAAAAACCAGGACAACCATAAATAATGGTATGTGCTGCATCCCAGATATACATGATATTAACTATCTGACGATACCATTTCAACTCATACATAGAGGTTTCTGTATTTTTTCAAGATTTAAGGTATCCAGCAATACTGGCTTCAACAAAAAACAAAGCTTAACTTCACTCAGACAGGAGCATGTACCAGTTTTGATTGTGATTTTCAATATGGTCAGTAGCTATGATCCTAGTACTGTTTGTGGCAGCAGACACATGTCAGACAGCATGACAACCTTAGACATTTTTTTGAATGACTGCTTAAAACTATTAGCATATGGTTAGATATAATTTTGTCTCCAGCGTTAGAATATTTGGGCCGTTTAAACTAACAAATTCTACACAATCAAATAATGCTATCCATGCAAATGGAAAGATGATTTAATGTTTTAAAATGTATGCTGTACCTTGCAGTAATGTGAAAGCTTGGCAAAGCCAGCCCTGTTCTCAAATCACCTTAGGCAGTGTCATGCCAAAACAAGTATGATACTTGGGATTTTTTAGGGAGGTTTTTCCCATCATTGCTGCTGTCTCAGATTGACTAAAGGCTGAAGGAAGAATTTAAATTCTTTTGAATATATAATCATATAACAAGAGGTGACCTTACTACATACTTTGATTTTTCATCATAATGAAGTGTTACTAATTTGTCTGTCAGCCTCCTATCCATCCCACCATCATGACTACAACAGAATGCCAAACCCAGGTTAGACACCACGAATATAATGAAATTTGCCTCATGAATTTTGGCTGGAGGTTCAATTGGAATATTGGATGGATGACTCGGGAAGTTGATTCACTTAATCAGCAGCTGAATGAAGATCTCATCTTGCATTTTGGCACTAGTTACTCCTTAGTAAGGACTTGCCAGCACCATAAGTCCAGTACACATAAAAGCTTTCACCTCAAGTTTATTGCTTTTTAATTCTCTTCTTATAGGTGGACATCAGCTGTCCCAGTACCACTGAATTGAGAGCATACTCAGCAGCCACAGAAATGTAAAAGAACCTTTGTTCTTGGTATCTTTCACTTGACTCTCTCACCCATTCACTCCCTGATGTTTATTTATGCAAGTTCAATCCAGAAGTCCTTACTTGGGAACATGTTCTCCTCTTTGTGAAGATAATATGTGTGAGACTGGTCATGCTCTGAGAGTCTGATTTTATAGAATTCCTTCTTTTTTCTTCAGGAAATGCATAAAGCTGGGTTTGTCTCTTGTGGCAGCAGATGTGAGTCTGCCCTCTGACTTCAAAGAACTCCCTACAATGTGTATGTACGTGTGTCTCGGGAAAGAGGGATATTCCGATGGAGGAGAGGTCCATACATGGGAATACAGTTACCTTTTGTGTGGTTCCTTGATTCTCTCAACCTTCACTAACTTTGCTTGCTACAAAATCTGTGCTCTGAGGGCTCCAACACCATTGCTGTTACAAAGCAGACACTGGAGTAGGGAAGAAGATGGGATAAAAAGACTTACAGTGCACCCAAAACATTTAATTTCCCTATTTGCTGAAGAAGTCACAAATGTTGTCGTGTCCCCATAATTTACTATTTTTGTTGGTTGTTGCTTCTTTGATTTTTCAGGAAGAGAGAGGAAGGAAAAGTTGCAGGGAATCTGCAGATGACCATCTTGTTTGTCCACTCCTTCTCCAGGCCTTGGAGCTAGACCATTACCCACTGGCTCTAGAATGGTGCCTGCTGAATGGAGGAAAACCCTCTTCATGTCTCATGCAGGACCAGAATGCTCTTAGCCTACAGATATGAAGACGAGTTGGGTGCATGATATTACTACCCTGTCCAGCTAACATAAACTCCTACTGAGTCAATAAGAATGTACCATAGCTCCTGAGGTACAAAATATGCAACTGCACAATTAAATGGATATTAGTTATGCATCTGCATTGGGACTATTTTCAGAAGATGAATCTATCTACCTTCTTAAATAGCAGTCGAACACAAAGATGCTTGTAGTCCCCTAGGCTGCATGAGGAGCAGTGTTGCCAGCAGATCTAGAGAGGTGATCCTTCCCCTCTGCTCAGTGCTGCAGAGGCCACATCTGGAGTGCTGGGTGCAGTTCTGAGTTCCCTGGTACAAGGGAGGCTTGGACATACTGGAGAGAGACCAGCAAAAGGCCATGAAGATTATTAAGGGACTGGAGCATCTGACATATGAGGCAAAGCCTGAGAGATCTGGGACTGTTTAGCCTGGAGAAGAGAACACTTGCAGGGCATCTTCTTCACCCTACATGAAGGGAGGGTGGAGAGAAGGTGAAGCAAGGCTCTTTTCAGTGGTGCCCAGCGACAGGACAAGAGGCAATGGGCTCAAACAGATGCACAGAAGGTTCCCTCTGAACATAAACACTTTTTTACCGTGAGGGTGAGAGAACACTGCCACAGGTTGCCCAAAGAGGTTGAACATACTCAAAAGCTATCCAGACATGNAGTTCCCTGGTACAAGGGAGGCTTGGACATACTGGAGAGAGACCAGCAAAAGGCCATGAAGATTATTAAGGGACTGGAGCATCTGACATATGAGGCAAAGCCTGAGAGATCTGGGACTGTTTAGCCTGGACAAGAGAACACTTGCAGGGCATCTTCTTCACCCTACATGAAGGGAGGGTGGAGAGAAGGTGAAGCAAGGCTCTTTTCAGTGGTGCCCAGCGACAGGACAAGAGGCAATGGGCTCAAACAGATGCACAGAAGGTTCCCTCTGAACATAAACACTTTTTTACCGTGAGGGTGAGAGAACACTGCCACAGGTTGCCCAAAGAGGTTGAACATACTCAAAAGCTATCCAGACATGGTCCTGGACAACCAGTTCTAGATGGTCCTGGTATAAGCAGGGGAGGTTAGACCGGATGATCTTCAGAGGTCGCTCTCAACCTCAACCATTCTGTGATAATACAGGAATAATAATACAGATGATGACATAACTTTGCCATGTAAAACCTCACAAATCCTGAGAAAGCTACCATCTGCTTATAGTTTAGAAGGACTTGCTGCATTCATATTCTGGCCAAAAGTCTCTTTTGCTTACATGTTGTTGTTTCATGGTGAGTTTCACCTTCACTGAATATTCTACCTGTCTGAAGTAGATATTGGTGTTTGAAAGGTTGAGTACTTTTTTATAGACACTGTGTTTCATGTCTGTGCTACTCAGTAAAAACTGAGAGACAAACATTTGCCAAGAAAGTCTCCATGAAAAAAAAATCCCTGGTGCAACTCCATGGACATGCCAAAGCAATGCTAAAAGTATTGCATACAGTGACAATGCAATGGGTCCTAAGAGGTAAAGGAGGTTTAACTATCAACTGGCCACATTACTTCTAGACTTTACTATCAGCCTTTGGTCTAGAAAGCAAAGAGGGTCCATAGCTTTTCATAACAAAAGCTTTTAAAAGGAAAAGAATTTCCATGAAGTTTGGAATTAAAGATATTAAGAAGCATTGCTCTAGTCTATACTGCAGTGCAGACACAAGGTAAAAACCAAGTCTAATAAAACCACAGGCATCGAGACACAGGAAAAGATTTCTGCAGTTTTCTTGATAGTGGCTCACATTTTGAACCAATTAGTGACATTCTGACTGGGAACTCTTTCAATTTCTGACACAGATTTATTAAACTACAGGTAAAATGATAGATGGAAGGCAGATCATGTGAAGCAAAACAGTACTGAAGAGGGAAAAAAAAGTGAAGAGTTTATCTTTTAAGAAAAACATATTAGAGAGCTATCATGACAATTCTAGAGTTGCCAACACAAGTGCCTCCAAGGCTAGACAAGCCTTGCATCTTTCCAGAT
Organism: Chloroceryle aenea; assembly: GCA_013399075.1. Lineage (NCBI taxonomy): Eukaryota > Metazoa > Chordata > Aves > Coraciiformes > Cerylidae > Chloroceryle > Chloroceryle aenea. Next base: position 28,142 of record VWZY01008281.1, read on the forward strand.
ACGTAAGAAGTAACTTCCAAAATAACTATTTGGATTCTTTCTGCATTTGCTCCGTGTGGTGACAACAGCAGGTGGGAATCCCATCCTCTTCCTTGTTATCACAGAAAACCAGAAAAAAAACCCCAACTCTCTTGATGATTGAATATATACAATATTCTGAGAGAAAGATCTGTATATTAGCAGTCCACACGTACTTAGTGAAGTCACAGAAGAACTCTCTAAAATGAAAAGAGCACCATGGGTGGGAAAGGCACAGCTTGCTTTTTGGGCAACTAGAGCTTTGACAGTCTGGTGGAAGAGATGGCAAGGAGAAGTGTTGGGAAAAGAGTAGTGAATTCAGAACAGGCAGCTGATACTCTGAAGGCATTAGACAAGATAGGGAGAGGTTGAAAGAGAAATACCATGATAACTTGATGGACTGGAGAGAAAAATGCAAAAGGAAAGAATATAGCAACAGTTCATGGAAGTGGTACAAAGAATTTTAGAAGTTGGTAAGGTTGTGGTAGTTAAGTCTAGGAGTTTGTATGTCTGGGTGTATAAAAGCAACAAGTTGATGGTGAAGAAACTAAAAAAGCTAAAGCCAAGAAAAGTTTGCCAAGGAATCCTGCATCGTGCCACAGGAAACCTGCCAAGCTACACAGTCTGTGACTCAGAGATATATTTAAATGATGGTTTTTCTTTTTTGTTTTTTGTTTCTTTTCATATTACAAAATGTGAATAGCTGGTAAATAATTTTGTCAGATTCTTAGTTACTTGTTACGAAGAAAATACTTTCATTTTTAGCATTCAAAACAAATAAAACCTAAAACTAGAATTGTGAGATGACTCAGAATAACATGATCTAGACTGTCCTGTGAAACCTTTATTCGGAGGCATTATTTCTCAGCTGATTCCTCACTCTTCTTCCCACCATTTCTCTTTGACAGATCCTCTGGACGAGTCTATACTGCAGGCATGAAAAGAGAAACTAAGGCAAGATAAAAGGAAAAAAACATATGTGTGTCTGTTTAAAGATGAAGATCATTTGCCCTTCTGTTAGGTAAAATGAATATGGTACAGTATAAAACTTTACTCTGAAAACAGGCTGGAGCTGACAGCATTGCACGTTTTGGACAGTTACCCATTTCCAGTCACAAGTTACTTGCCTCAGCTGTTGTGTAATTCAGAGTTCTCATTTTAAACGTAACAATTTTTGTACTTCTCCCTCTCCTCTCCCTTTAATAACATCTTTGTGTGGGTGGGTGCCAGACACAGTACAGGAAGAAGTTACTTCATGTAGAGTTTATTATACTTGATCACAAATTGCTCAAAACTTTTAAGAAACTTATCTTCTCCTACATATAAGAAGAAAGATAACATAGATAAACACTACAACTAAGGAAATACTCTTCAGCTAAAATCTGACAGAAAACAGATCAGCCATCTTGAGTTTCACATTTTAGTCCTTAACAGCCCATTTTTTTTAACTCCAAATCTATCATTCTTCAAGTAGAATTATACTGCAATCATGAATAACACCTCTAAGATCACTGCGGCAATGTCAGTATTAAACTGTTAAAGTAGTGTAGTAGAAATATAAAATATTATATAAACATAAGCTATTTATATCTATCTAATATAAACATTAGAATCAGATCTAAGGCATCAAATGAATTGCAATAATTATTTTTTTCTCTGGAGTTTCTCACGTCACCTGGTAGACAGAAGTAGAAAAAGGAAAACAGGTAGTTTCTGAAAAATTACTGTAAGCTTCCAGTGATGTAGTGTGTTGAATTTGTTCCCCATTGCTAGTTAAAATGAATGAAATGAATTTCAAAAACTAAAGATAATATTCTGACTGCCAAATGCACATATAGGCTATTTCCTAAGAAGCATATGGGACTTCTGCCTGAACTGAGAAAGCTTTCTGAGGTGTGTGTAGATAGAAGCCAACAGGGGAGAGACCCAGCTGGTACGGAGAGCTTCCAGGATGCTGTTTATGTTCAGATCCAAAGCTGCTGGAAATGTGGCTGGAAGCTGCAAGCTGCCGGTGTGCAAGAGGAGGTAAAAGGTAAAATAGAAAAAAGTAAGAATACTGAAAGAGAACACACCAATTAAAAAAAATAAAAATTAAAAAAAACCCAAATCATCTTTTTGACAATGCACTTTGGGGTTAAGTTTGCTCATCAGATTAATGTTTCCTGGTGTGGGTTTTCATCATGAAAAGTCTGCACTGCTTTGCTGCTGCAGATGATTATATTGAATGGAGATACTGGACTTTCTGAAGGTTTTTAACATGCAGGTTGGCAGCCTGGGAAAAGCCAGAGTTGTAAAGTGGATTAATCACAAAAAATCTGCAGATGGATATGCATGTTGCCTGTATATGCATAACTGAAACAGAAACCAAACAGAGGCAGTGTGTATAGCTTTATGACAAAAGCAGGGCTAGCCTAATGTGTAATTCGTTTGTTGCTTAAAAATACAGCAAAAGGCAAGAGAAAGAGCATAAATGAGATATACATATCTTCAAAGCTCCCTTAGGAACTTGTCAAAGGAAGATCTTTTCCTGGGTGCTTAATATTTGCTTGACACCTTTCATGCAAGCAGCTTGTGTTTCAGGGTCCCAGGTGGCCTTGGAGCAGAATGATGGGCCTCATCCCCACCACTGACATTAAAGGGAGCTTTATCAGAGACATCAATGACCCCAGGACCAAGCTAAATGAGATCTGGTTTCACAACCTCTTAGAAGAAAAAAAAGGTGCTTTGACAGAAAGATACATGTATATATGTGAAACCCGAAAAATAAGGTAAGTGCAGATACATTTGATCAGAATATGCTCTTACATGGGCATATCTCATTTGTTCCTGGGAAGAACTGTTCCAGTATTCATCATATAACACTACTTTTTGAAATGCAAGAGCCTTGATAGGTTGAATGTCCTTCACTTATTCCCTCAGCATGCACGTCACTGTTCTCTTATCTATGGACATTTTCTTCTCCAGAAGATTTACAGGTTTATTTCACCAGGGCTTTAAGAGTTGTTATCTCAGCTCAGGGAGGATGATATAACAGTGGCATTTTGAAAACTGTCCCAACATTTGAAACAATCTCTGGAAATACATACACAACTGACCATGGAAAAAGGGAAAAGAAGAAAAAAAAAAGTATGGTCTCTGCTTGGAAAAAGAAGTATTCCTCTTGTTTGTACTGACAGTTCTACCAGCAATATGATTTAACCATTTGTGTGTTAAACACCCACTCCATCATGCTACACAGTTAAATTACATCTGTCTCATATAATTAAACCTCAAAGTGCTGACTGACAACTGAACTGCAGGTTTCTGTATTTTTACAGCATCCTGAAAGGACTATGGGTATGACAAAACAATATGGTCGTGCTCTTCCCGTGATCACTTGCTCAGTTCTCCATATTCTCTTTTCTCTCATGAATCTGTTTCATATTCCCATTCTAAATTTGCACTGTCTAAAACTGCCGTGCTTCTTCGCTCCTCTTGTGCAACTCAACTTTAGGGTCTGAAGGCCATAACTGAGCTATGGATTATATAGAGGCTGTCATCTGTGGATGGATACGAGTCAAGAGGGCTCTTTCCTCTCCAGTTCACTCACACAAGCAGTGGTGCAAATTAGTGCACAGGATGCTGTGCACAAACAGTGTGTGTGTGCCTGAGGAGAGCTCAGGAAAATCCTCACCTCCAGATGTCTGTGCCTGTGAACACATTTGCCCACATTTTCCTTGAAAAGATCTAAATCCTCCTTCCAGAACATTCCAGATCTGTTTTCCACCATTCCTTTAATTTACGACACAATTTATTCCTGATATAAAAATCTAGCAGACAGCACTTGAGAATGACACATTTCAGTCAGAGTGTGAAGGTGCTCTTCAATACTGTATTTTAAACAAGTGGTTTTAAACCATCTCTATCACAGCAAAAGCCTTACCTTCAACGTAAGCAATAGGACCTTCAGCATGCTCCTACTCATTATCAATTATGCAAATGAAGGGAAAGCAATTTTCTATATGAAGTGTCTACTCCTTTATCCTGTATGAAATGTCATTATGAAAATCTATTTAAATCACAGTTTTTCAGAGATACAGAATAATATTTGTAGTTCCACAACTTTTCTTGCAATGCCAAGATGACTGAGAAAGCTCATCAGCTGCCATTCACCATATTTACTGGTCTAAAAAAAGGCTTTAAAAATGGACTTTGTTCTAAGAGTCCCTCTAATGTGGAACTAGTTTTAATCAAGGCGATAGGTAGTGGGTTTTCAAGTCTGAGGCCCTCTAATTAAAATCCAGTTCCTGTTCTATGAGGTGAAGATATTTTTAATCACATTTCTTTTCCAGTAAAGCTTTCATCTGGAAGATTTTGTTCCATTAGGTTGGTTTCTCTTGGAATAAACTCTTTTTAACCAAACAAACTCTTAACTAACCCTGATTCTTCTATACCAAAGGAGAAGCAAGTCAATGTAAAAGGAATGCACATAGTACACATACTGGTTCCTTCATTCTGCCCAAAGATACTCAGGAAATTAACATCCAAGTATGTGTTCCTCGGTTTTACAGGGTTTTAGTTCTTCCTCAGCAAGGAGCTTCACAGACTAAAGTATATCGTACTGATAAAAGAGCTTATTCTCTATGTATGTGTAAAATAATGAGAGAGGATAATGTTATAAATGATGCTTTAGTTCCATCATGTTACACATAAAATGGTAAATCTAATTGACTAAATTACTAGTGGTTTGGTTTTTTTTTGTGTTTTGTTGTTTTTTGTTTTTTGTTTTTGTTTTTTTTCATTCTAGACCTAGAAGGAGTAAGGCAGAAAAGCAAATATTCAACTATATAATCATCAGAAAAAAAATCTGAAAGACAAAGTATTTCTGTCATCTACAGTAGTACAGTGAGAGAGTAATAATGAGGTAACAGAGGCACTCTCTCAGACTTCAGACAGAGAGTTCCAATAGATGTCAAATTTCCACTTTTGACAGGAAAGGTAGAATTCAAAATGCTCTACACAATCTAGAACATAAAATTCTCAATATAAAATAAAACCCGAGAAAAAAGGATTTCGTAATTTTATTTTTTTTTCCCCTCTGGGAAAACATTAAAGCTAAAAGGCAGAATCCTTTAATTTTCTCTCCAGCTGGGCTTGAGCTGCTCCTCTGTCGTATTGAGTACATGTTTTGTTCTATGACAAGTTCTGTTGCCCCATATTAGGTGTTAATGGCACCTGTAAACCCCTCTAAATTTTCAGATAAATCTGAAACATCAGAAGAAGTGCCCTGCCCCTGCAAATAATATGTCTCATCACCTTCAGCTGTAATAAAACACTGTTGGTCAGAGAAAAAAAATCTGAAAGGGGATTACAACCCTTCAGACAAGAAAGGCAGGGAAGACATTTCAGTACTAAATGGTAAACTGTTACACAAGCAGAGGTGAAATTTCAACTTCAGCCTTTTTCTCCAGCTGCTGAGTCTGAGTGTCAAAAGACATGAAAGTGGATTAGAAGGATGGTGTGAAGAAAACACTTTTTAGCAGGTGTGCTGGCTTACAGTGAATTAATCAACACCTGAAGAAGAACTTAAGAGAAGCATTTAAGGTAGAAAATATGTATAGCAAGCCTGCAAGGAAAACTGATACAGTTTTCAAAGGCCACTTAAACTAGATATAACTTTTTCCTAAGCAGTACTTTGTCCCCTGTGATACACTGTGTTACTGGAGAAGCTTCAAGATCTACATGCACTGGCCCATGACAGTGCGTGGCAATCTGAGTTCACCTATGGAGATCTCTCTGGTTGATTATCCAAAAGCCAAAAACAGCTATTTGTGATTTCACATGAAATCTTTTTTTCCCACTTGAATCCTGATTAAAGGAAAGAGTAAGTTCATTTCCTATATTAAAGGGAAAAAACAAAAGAGAATTTCCAGGTGACGACACTGCTCAGATGCCACCCTCCCCTGCAGTATTAACACACTTTATGCTGCAGATTTGTGTGTTTCAAAGCTTTTCCAATTAATTTTGGGACAACTTTTTTTTTGCTATTATCTCTGCTTTGCAATTCCTGACACATTGCCCAGTTTGTGTTGTCCATGGCACAAATCTATTGGCTTTTGACATTATTTTAATGTGAATAGTGTACAACTCTGTCTTTACAAAACGAATGTTTCCTCAGGCTCTGAAGTACTGAGCACCTGTAGCTCCTTGAGCCACCCTACATCTTGAACTTCTCAATCCCTACATCACCAGGTTGTTCACCACCTTCATGTTCACTACAAGGATTTCCCCAAGATCCAGATGGAGTTCACTGACATTTCTGGAAAAAAAAACCCTTGATTCTGCTCAGAATTAAAAACCCAGAATCTTCTTCTCAAGTAAGTGAATAACCAAGTAAAAGCTTCCTCCCATGGTAAACCATTTTATGCCCTGCTTTTCATACATTTGTGGCCAAAAATTGATAGTTTACCAAAAAGTCTGGGCTCTCTTTAAACTCTGCTCTCACTTTCTGGCAAAGTACCCTCACCATCAAACTCCTAAAACATCAAGATGAACAACACTTACCTCTCCTTTTGCAATTACTTTCCAGAAAAGCAAAACTGATTCCAAGGCAGGAGAGAAGCAAGTAAGCCTGATTCTGTGCCTCAGTGGGCAGGACACCAGCTGGGGTAAAGTTCTGACTTTGTACCTATACTCTTTCATTGCTAATGATCTGATAAGATCTAGCTGTAACTGAGCATCCTCAATCCTGCAGCGACAGAGTATAGCTCTTGAATGTCAAGCAGACTTAATTTAACAGCTACAGACAAGAACATTACAGAAAAATCCTTTGCTATGTATACTTTTTAGCTTCTGAAAGCTTGCACTCCAATTGTTTGGACATAAAGAGCACTTAAAAAGTTATTCAATTGTATAGAACAGTGTGTATGCTGCACTGACATAATAATAAAACCTGTTTGATTAAAAATGATCTGATAATTCATTATATGTCAAATACTGGATTATACAGCTGATTGAGTCATTTATGTTTAGGTAGCTGATCCAGACTCAGTCAAAATCAATAGTAACTGAATCTTCATTTCAATTTACTCCAGCTAAGTAGAAAAAATGAGTGGAAATTAAGTAATCCCTTGGATGAAATTCTTATTTGACAAATATCAAATACCGTGCTCATTTTTGACCCCCACTAGGCAAAAAAGATGCAGACAGGCTGGAGAGGGGCCAGAGAAGGGCCACAAGGATGATCAGAGGACTGGAAGATCTGCCATATGAAGAGAGGCTGAGAAAAACGGGTTTGTTCAGCCTTGAGAAGAGAAGGCTTAGGGGAGACCTTATCACCATGCACCAGTACATAAAAGGTGGCTACCAAGAAGATGGAGACCCACTTTTTACAAAGAGTCACATGGAAGAGACAAGAGGTAATGGGTCCTGGGGAAATTCCAATTGGACTCCAGAAGAAAATTTCACACCATGAGAACAATTAGACATTGGAATAATCTCCCAAGGGAAGTGGTGAATTCCCCTACACTAGACAGTTTTAAGACTCAGCTTGGCAGGGTGCTGGACCATCTCATTTAAACTATATATATGTACCTTATAAAGTTGGACTAGATCCCTTCCAACCTGGTATTCTATGATTCTATGATATGATGCTATGAAATGTCTAGTTTTCAAAAGCACTTACTACAGACAAAACTGGACACATTAGGAGAGAAGGTATGAATATGGAGAATATTCAAGTAAAATAAGAAACACTGCATCAGAGATTATTTTAGAGTTGCTTCTGGATGGTGTGCATTCAGAGCATCTATAAAAGGAAAGCTGAGCACATTGCGCATGAGTTTCTGGAAGAAGTCATATGGTTTGACCATGCATACATAGCCAGACTGCTGTTACCTCAAAGTCTGCAAAGTGAAGCACGCTGTCAGCATAAGAGGGCAGCCAGGCATGTCACAAGCTCTTGACTTGTCAGATCCTGGCTCTGTCTCTAGCACAGTCAGCGTACCATGGTGGCTGTGTCTCACATGGACTCATTTGTACAGAGCTGGCATGTTGGCAGGTCAAGCAGAACACACAAGTGAATGCAATGGCAGTGCCACAGGCATTGTGAAAATAACAATTAGAAACAAGGCAGCATTAGGTGTATTCACATCACAACTGAACTGTGGCTGCAAAGTAAGGAGGGACAGGAACCAGCATGAGCTATATCCCGCCAGGCCTCATCCTGATCTTTTAGAACACAGACAACACCAGGGCCCTGAGGACTGATGGCAAAGGCAGCTCCAGCTACGTGTGGGTACCACGTGTGCTGCCCTATGTCAGTCAGCACACACATGCAGAAGTGGCTGTGGTCATCTCCCTTCCTGCCCAAATTAGGACTCTATCTAGGTCTTTGATATCTGAAAGTACAGCCAAAGCACAGATTCCCAGACCAGACAGCAAGTTTTCTGCAGTGGTCTGAACCCTGAGGCATAGGTAAGTTTTTCCACAAAGGCAGTGGGAAGCTGCCTCTGGGCTGCACAGTTCCCCTCGAGAAATGGTCTTCCAGAAATCTAAATGTCAAAATTCCTCTCAATTTCTCTTTGACAGTTTGAGCTTTCCTCTCATGGCCAATTACTTACTTTGTACAAAGTAGTACAATGTTTCAGAAAGCTGCTGTGTTTTGTTCTGCTGTCAGCTGTTTGGAAACTCCTACTGTTGTCTAGTCCTTTAGGTGCACTTTCCACTTCTCTTATGCAGATCTAAGATTTTTTTTTTCGACGTAAAAATCATCTAACAGCTTTGGAGAGCACCCACATATGGAAAAGTGCTAGTACAAAGCTGTTGAAAACAGAAGACACAAATGCAAGACATATTTGTACTATATACTTCTGAATTATTACATAAAGTTTTTACGACTGACCGGTGGTAGCTAATTATTAGATTTCTTTTCTGGACAATCAAATACAAAAAACTCAGTAAAACTGCCCAGATAAAAATTTCTGACTAGTCAGTTTGGAAAAAAAATAACCACACTTGGAGCCCAGCAACATGAGCCACAGTTAAAATCCACACTTTCTCCCCTCTTCCTGGAGTGCATCAGTGTCCAGGAAAGGATCCTGTACACCCACTTAGAGTTTAAATACGTTTTTGTAGACATTTTCTTATGAAAGAGAAAAGTAAATAAAAACAACGTTTAGTTCTATTACGAGTCAAACAAAAGTACACAGAGCTTCCCCCGGACAAACTCCAGGCAAAAAGCAAAGCTTCTCTCAGCCAAGTTCCTGAAGAGGAAAGCTGTGTGAAAGAGCCAGGAGACCCTTTCAAAAGGAAAGTCTTTGGGCAGCGTACAGCTGGCTATCCCTCTTGAGTTGGAGAGGAAGGGTCATGGGTGATATTGCTCTGCTTCTCTCCTGTTTTCTGCCTGGTGGAGTGATTGCTGAAAGCCATCTGCAGCTGGGGTTACCATCAAAGCAGCCCTCAGGCTGCTCTGGCTTATCCCAGGAGTGAACTTTGTCTTTGAGATGCTTTAGAAGACAGAAAGGTGGTGCACCTTCACATCGACTGGCCAGCAGCTGTGTTGAACACAGCTCAGCATGAGGGACCCAGGATTTTTCTCCTGCCAGCTATGTCTCCAAATACTCATTACAAATGCTACAACATTAATACCAAGGACTTAAAGATATCTACATAATGACTGACATGCTGTGGTCTTTCTCCTAGCCACAAGGTCTTTTCCTCTGACCTCTGGCCAGAGTAATTCAGATTGTCACAGACTGGAATATCACTCCTCGATGGAATGTGTATTTTTTTAAGGATGACTTGTTCAGGGGGATTTCAGACGAGTGCTGTGCCAGCTGCACATGAGGAAGCTACAGGAAGCTTTCCAGGAGAGCTCTCTTGTGAGCTCCCACTGGGCTTTGAGCTGTGTGCTGCTGATAGTTGACAGCCTAGAACCACCAGAGACCCTCAGCCTGGCCTCACATGACCCACAACTGAGCTACACAGTCAAATGAAAGATGGTCAGCTAACACCATTCCTGCAGGTCTTCTTACCCCTGACTCAAGGTTCCCTTCTGTTTTGACAGTTTTTTGTTTCTCTGGTTTATCAACGGTTTCCCTTACCAACAGATCTATTCCTCTGACTGAAAGTCTGGCACAGCTGGAAACTAGAAGGAAAACCACAAGTGAATGGCCTGGCACTCATAACTCATCTTCAACCACAGACCAATACAGTTACTGGATTTGACTAACGGCTATCAATCAGCCCAACTGTAGACACTTAGAAAGATATCGGCTAGAAAAGGCTTGGGGGAAAATGTGAACTAAAAAACAACAAGGTATTTTACTTTTAATGGAGTGATGCTGTCTTGGTAATTCACATCTATTTTGTACTTGGTATTATTCTGACTGTTTTCCCTTCTCTCTATTAATGTGCATTTGTCCTCTGCCCAAAGCCAAAGGGAGCTATGCCATGGAGGTCAGATTAAGCAGAAAACAATCCTGCTTATCCAAAAGAGCGGAATAACATGAACAAGTGCAGTTTTCTACTTTCCTTTGTTAGTTAAGTTAGAAGCAAAACATTATTGTTGTTCCATCAGATCACTAAGGTCACTAAGCTAAACTGTGGCTTGGGTACATTCAACTTAAAAAATGCTTGAAAAAAATCTTTGTAATAGGCTGGCCACTTATCTGGGAAGGAAGAAAAAATCCTATTTTATTAGGTCTGCTTTGGAAAAGCCATCAGACTCCCACACACCCATATGCATGAACGGCAGAAGAATAAAGAAGGAAAAGTGCAAAGCACAGAATTTTGAACACTGACAAGATCTTTCCAAGGAACGAACCATCTCCCAGTACAGTAGGTCTGGACTGTGGTGAACTTTAATGGCACTTGCAACTTAAATCATTCCTGTAACAAAGGAAGATAATTTCCAAAAATGGCTAAAACAAACTCAAGCCAGAACTGTACAGTTCCTTAGTTCAAAGGTTGCAAATCAAGCTGTGTAGCTTTTACAGTTATAAGCTACAATATCCACCTTACCTTGTTAAAACAAAGACAAAACAAAAAATGAGGGGAAAAAAAAGAGAAGTTTTAATTTTCCTGCTACCGAAATCTAACTGTAAGCAAGCAGACAAGTGAGTGATTATACTTTTGAGCTCTTGGTCCACTAGATACGTTCGTTTAAGGTTCACTGGAAAACACCAGATAATACGATTGCAAAGTCTGTTTAAAAATGCTGCATGATAAAGACAACAGTTCTCTCTTAAACCACATTTATGATGTTAGCCAGCTTATATGGAAAACACAACTTATAAGCAACATTCTTGACCGTATTTACTCATTTGCTTTTTGTCTAGATGTCTCTACTGTCTTGGTTTTATTATAGCTTCCCTCCCACTATCCAGTTATGCATCCTTTTAAATTTTTTTTCCATGCATTCCCTTTCTGTTCCCTCTATTTATCTCATCTTTCCAACATAAAGAATATTTGAAAATATATTACAGCTCTCTTCTTGCTCTGCTTTTGAAAGGCATTTCAGAAATGTGTTGAAAATAAAAGAACAGAGTACAAAAAGGGAAGGGTAAGCAAAGAACTGAATAAAGGTAGAAACTTTACCATATGGAGAAATAGCAGACTTAGTGGGCAAAGCAAAATATTGCTACTGCTGCATGGCTACAGTGCCCACTTAAAATAGATAGGACTAAATCATCAGATCTGCTGAAGCATAGGAAAATGAGTTTAAGAACCATGTTAGAGAACTTAAAACAATTTACAAATAATTTTTCATGAGGTTGAAATGCTTTAAGCAATGAAATGAGACAGTCTCTGATGGCAAATATAATTAACAAGATCAGCACTAACAAGAGTACAGTAGAACCCACAATCACTGAAGCAAAATATTTGAAAGAAGAATTTTATTTGAATTCAGGGATACTTTGTGTGAATTCAAGTATCTTGCTAATTGCTTTTGTGGTATGATTTCACAGAATCACAGAATCATAAAATCATAGATTCGTAGAATCATCCAGCATTGGAGCCCTCAGCAAAGGAAGGACATGGACCTGTTGGAGCGGGTCCAGAGGAGGGCCACAAAAATGATCAGAGGGCTGGAACTCCTCTCCCATGAGGACAGGCTGAGGGAGTTGGGTTTGCTCAGCCTGGGGAAGGGAAGGCTCCAGAGACACCTTATAGTGGCCTTAGAGTACCTGAAGCGGGTCTACAAGAAAGCTGGGGAGGGACTGTTTACAAGGGCTTGTGATAGGATGAGGGGAAGTGGTTTTAAACTGGAGAAGGGTAGATTTAAATTGGATGTTAGCAAGAAGTTCTTTACTGTGAGGGTAGTTGAACTCTGGACCAGGTTGCCCAGGGAGGTGGTGGAGGTCCCATCCCTGGAGACATTCAAGGTCTGATGAGGCTCTGAGCAAGCCCATCTAGTTGAGGATGTCCCTGCTCACTGCAGAGGGGTTAGACTGGATGACCTTTAGAGGTCCCTTCCAACCCATTCTATGACTGTGAAAATAACGGACAAAGAATCAAAATGCATCTGAAATGAGACAAAGCCATGACATAAAAGTATGTGTCAATTCCTTACATGGCATTATCCATATTTTAGAGTCTCCTTGATATCTTTAGAGTTTCTTTTCAGACTGTTCATGGTACTATTGTTGTATGTGCAGAAAGGTAAAACAAAACTGGTCTTCATTACTAGCAGTCAGAGTTGCCTTTCTTTCTCTTGTGTTCAGTATGACCAGGATTTCATCTCCAATATCCATACACATGGCAAGAACTTAAAAATTTAGTTTGGTGACAGTTCACAACAGTGTGCAAAGCAAATCTTAATAAAGATATTTTTTAAAAGAAGGAATATAAGAATTCCTTACAGAAAGCCTCATGATTTTTCCATGATTTCCTACCCTACATAAATCATGCTAAGTTTATCCATTGATTCCAATCTGAGATAGAGTTTCATTTATGTCACATGATATGAATATGTGGTGTCTCTCTTCTGGTCCCACTCCAACAGATGTATCTTTAGTCACATCTTTGCCTGCACAGATGCACTTGGGTTATGGCAAGAATATGTACTGACAAAACCTACTAAATTACGTAATATTTTGACACTAATAGTACAGTATATGAAACTTTACTGTTGATTACAGGCTTTAGACAAACGTTTCTGCTACCTCAATACTTTGGATAATTGAACAATATTAATGGGAAACATTTTAAAGTGATGACACAGTTACTTTGTTTGAAGTGAAGGTCACCTAGTACCTATCAAACCTCCTGTCAGGTATGCATTTGCAGTTATGGATTCATTGTCTGTTCCTCAAGACCATTTAACAGCAAAGCACCTCATCACAAGGAATGACTAAGCTGGGATATGTCTGGAGTAGAGGATACAAGTACATCAAATTTCCAAGCGATTTTCTGTAACAGTAGAATTTCTGTGCACCGCTTCCCCCAACGTCCACTGTCTTCTCTGCTTCATTCTCCAGATGAAGAACGTGCTTAGGCAGTTGAGAACCTGTGGTTCTGCTGTTGAACATATGTTGCCGTTGCCAGATGCACACCTAATTTTTTCAAAGCATAACCTTAAAAGACTGCATCTGTGAGAGATCAGCACCTATAGGAACAGCTAATTCAGAGCAAATGAGTGCATGATGAAACTAATGTTCTTGAGAACAGACTCAAGAATGAACCTGACTGCAGATGTCTTCACGAGAAAAGCTGCCTCTCTCATTCAAAGCACCAGAGAACATGAAGACTCTGTTATGAGTTCACTTTGTTGCATACTGCTAACAAAGGGTACAATGTACCTCCTACTCAGGATAACAACATGCATACAGTAGCTGACATACTTGTGGTATCACTTCCTTTGAAGCTACCTTTTTGTGTGTGTGTGTGTGATATTTTAGCAGACAGATAACAAGTCATACTAGCAGAGTGGCTTAAATTCTTGCAAATTTAGCTTGAACACGGTCTTCTGCTTGTGCTACAGTCTCACAAAGACCAGAAGAGAGAGAATGCAAATTCCAGCCTCAGCTCTTCAACTGACAGCTCTTCATATCTCCCACATACGTTACAACCCTTATTTTGAATGAAAGTCTCACAGTCCTGGAGAGTTACCTGTTAAGGTTTATGTCACAGGTAAGACAAATGAAAACTTGTATGAGATGACTGAAAGAAGTGCAAGGAATGGAAGCCGTGACAGCACCATGCAATACCTTCTCCTCCCAGGAGTCTGGAACACAGCCTTTTACAGAGATGACTCCAGCCAAGTGATGTACTATGCACATTAACAGAGACCAGCTCCGCCACTCTTCATGCCACTCTGTCGCACAGAATCCCCTTTGAAGTCAAGGTTAATTTAAGCACTGATTTCAGTAAAGAGAAGTCTTTACCATATGATCCAGCTAAAAAGAGCTATTCTTTTCACTCAGTCATAGAAGCGCAAAATTTCTTATCCAGCTTCAGGTTTTGGAGACAACTTAAAAACAGGTGTTCCTGTTACACTTGACTATTTTTCTGCAACCACGTGATCATATTTATCCCACAAAGCATTAACTGAAATTTAAGCTGCAGAGGTGCCTGCTCTTCCCTTGCTCACAAGTAGAGGTGGAAGCCAGGGGCAGATGGCTTCCCCATCTCTTTCCACAGACCTATCCTACCACCTGGTTCTTGACACAGAAAATTTGCACGCAATGGACCTGAAGGCTGTGTTTCAAACTCTGCTAATAACCCATGGCTTGTTTGGAAAGGGGAGTAAAGATTTACTGTTAAGATTTACTTAGTGTGAAAGATGCTTTACCATTACTCTGTACTGTAAGACAGTGTATCTCAGAATAAATATGTGTATATTGCTATTTTTTTTCAACCTGTTAAATGTTTTATGATTAAATGCAGCCTGTAGGTCTCAAATCCAGTGCTCACATCACAGCCTGATCAACAGAAAAGGCTTAAAGTTTGATTTTATCACTTGGGTATATGGTACCTAGAACAACATAGTCTTGGCCTCATGGCTTTTTTACACACAGTGATATAACTCCTCTAATTGGACAAATTTATGCAACTGAAAGATTACTTATATACCTATGGCTTGTTACCCTATGTCTGTTGTTTTACCCACCAGGGAACTTATCCCATCTTATGCACCTTACTAAAGTCACACATCTCTTACCTGCTGCTACAATTTTCAAGCGTGGCTGGTAATGCAATAATGGTCTCACATATATTAGGAGCTGGCAGAGCAAGCTGAAAAATGAGACAACTGCTAAAACCATGATTTAATATTTAAAAATGAATAAATAATAACCTCATGCTATTTGTGCTGATCTTGTGGCTTATGAAATTTTGAGACTGATGATCTTACCAACAGCAAGCTGATTAAAACACTGTGGAGCTGGTGCGTGAACAGTCTCAGCATGAAGCCCATGTGCATGGAAATAATTTCCCTCTTGGCTGGATGAAGCTTGGGGCACTGAGATAATACTTTTTTACTTTTGGCCTGGGGAGGTGGAAAAGTTTTTTAGGAGAGGACTGTATTCCAATTTTTGGGTTTGATTTGGTACCTGTAATATTTACAATGTAAACATCACACAGGCAGTCACAACACTGGCCACTCTCAAAAGTATGACTTCTTCAGCTGAACTGGGCTGTGACTATAACATAGGCTACAAAAACTGATGGTGTCTTCTGAGGATTTTTAGCTCTATATTTAGTGCAGAGGAAGACAAACTCAGTTCCTTGTGCAATATTATAGTTAAACTTCCCTAGCTGGAATTATTACATAGACATCTGATTCATTAGTCCCATATGCACACGTATGAGCAGCCTAGACTGTGCAAGACTGAAATCATATAGGATTGTGATTTTGAAGACTGGGCATGTAAAGATGCACTAAGAACTAAGCATTGAAACATTTTGCTATTTTTACTCAAGACTGGTTACTCAGAAGAGAGGCCAAGACTGGTGATTCCTGCCTTCTTTTATAAATCATTTCACCAAGATTCAGATTCCAGGCTTCTTCCCCTCCCACACTAATCCACTTTGATAAAGTACTACCTAATCCAAGCCAGAAGAAAGACAGTCCATTCTTCCCTAAAACACTGCTCACGGCTTCCTGCTTTGGAGCCATCCACAGTTCTTGAGCAAGCTGAAAGAGTTTCACCTATCCAGAGAGAAGTGGATGCAACTCCTATGTTTGCCTTTCTCATTAATGAGTAGCTACTGAGTAGGAGGTACAAGGCACTTTCCTACTGGCCAGGAAAATGCTCAGGATCAGAGTGGAACATTTTATAAGTTATCCTTATTCTACCTAAACATTAAAAAACCCTCTTATCTTCTTGCCATGCCAAAGGATGCCTCCATGCCACTAGTACCCTGTCAATCCTGCCAGCTGCATATCTGAAGGATTCTGTGAAAAGGTAGCAAGTGTACTGAGAGTACTTCACAGCTTTCCTTAATGGTTATTATTATCCATTCACCACAGCTTTTAAATCACAAAGAAAACAGTCACTGTGAGAAATTTACACTTGTGTTAGACAAGGACAGTCCATCTAAATGTGTCGAGAAGTCACTGCAACCTACTTAATTAGACAGAAAATTTTAAAACTGAAACTACCATATAAGAAAATTTTCAAGCAAAGCTTTATTTGGGGGTGCTTTCATCAGCAGTGCACATGGGCAGAAAAAGATGCAAAAAGCAGAATAGTTTCTGCATACATAGCACATACACCTGCCTACTGAGCAATTTATTACTGAACTGTACGTAGAGTAGGATTCACGGGAATCTGTGCAAGTGTTTCTGGACACAACCTCTGTGCATTCGCATACACAGAAACCTACAAATCTGCACCAGAATTAAAATGTGCATGTTTGAAATATAGCTATGACTTTATACAAACCTCAGATTGCAGCAGGACCACAGTCCTCAGCTGAGAAGCATCATTTGTTCAGCTGAATCAGCCAATATGAGAGAAATGCTCAAATTTACTCCAGGTGTATCTAGACAGATTTTTTTTTTTTATGTCTCTGAATTTCTTGATAGACTTTTGTGTATATCACATCTGTTTCTTAAACAAATACTTTATTTGCATTTCTCTTAAACTGCTTTGGATTGAGGGTGATTTAAATTAAATGAGGTGCCTTTCACTTAGAGACATAGCAAATCTGTAACAGGGACCAGACCATTCATACAGAGCTCACTTATCTCCTATAGTTTTCCAAACGTACAGTGCCCTGACTGTGTTTGTCACAGTCTACAAAACTATATTCTATCAAACTCAAGCTGTCAAATGTTTTCTTGGCACAAAGAAGATTTTTATATGTTTTGTGATGCTGTGTGGTGTTTTATTTTGAAACTCATTCCGGTGAAGTCTTCATGATGTACAGAAGTCCAGAGGAGTCCCAGTACATTTCTTTAAAATGAAAGAGCCTTAAAGTCTTTCAAAAAGAAAGTGAGAGAGTGTAGGGAAAGAAGGCAACAAGTACCCAGTAAGACAGTAAAAAGAAAAGATTGTCTTCATGGCAAACCAACATCCACTTCTAAGCTTGAGCTGCATTCTTGTACTCTTATCCTAACAACACCACTGCAAATGCAGACTGGTGATTACCCAAGAGTGCTACCATTATCCAGCAGAAATAGCTGTTGCATTTATTCAATCATTTGGAGATAATCCACAGAGTTTGCAAAATTGTACAGTTTATTTCTACCAAGGTCGCTGTATCATGGGTTTTCTTTTGCAATATGTCAGGAAAATCAGAAATTGTCTTTCTGATTATCATACACAGTATTCCAACATTAACCCAATACAACAGTCCATAGAGATATCATTCAGAGCTGTTCATTGTGGATTTATGGCAGTGAGCCTTAACATTCATATTCCAAATCATGCTTGTATACTGAAGTATGTGAAAGTCATATTGTTTCCAATGAAACAACATAGTACATACAGACTTGGCAGATTCCTGACCTTTATGGTTTTTGACAGTGTCCCAAATTTAGGACTGAGAATGTCAAACTGACCTTGCATTTGGCAAGAATAACAGAAGTCCTGCTTTTATCAAAATCTGCTTCAAGTCAGATCTCATTTCCATTAAAAAAAATCTGGTTTTGTAATATTAATATAATATTTGCATTTGTAAACAAGTAGAAAAATTAATTGTCCCTAATTTAATTTACTGTGTTGGATTTGGAGAGTCAGTGAGGTTCATACACCATTAAAGGAAAGCCACATCAAATTGGCGGTGCTTTTATATGGAAATATTTCTTATCTACCAGAATACTGCAAACTAAATGAAAAAAAAACAAAACAAAACAGAGAGAGTATTGGGCATGTAATAAAGTTCTATGTTCAGTTGTTCATCCTGTGTCATCCTTACTGAAAATGTTTAAATGAAGTCACAAAAATATCAAGGGCTTAGTGCTATTGTGAACATGGTAGTATATGGGGGAATACTAAATCTTTCACAATTTGCAATGGAGAGTTTAATTGATCCTCTAAAATACACTTCTTTTTTTTTTTTTTTCTCATTTTCTGACCTCATTTCTGAGTCAGAGACAGAAAGGGTGGAGGTATAATAATTCTACCCAGGCCATTTGACCAGGCAAGAAGCCCAAGAAAAATGATTTTTCCATATACTAACATTAATAAGTAGTAGAGTCCCAAAGTTATTTTGCAAGACTTCAATTAGTATTTTGAACTTCACATTGTATAAATTAAAAGTTGTTTTTCAAGGATCCTGAAATATGGCTTCTCCTTATAAATTATACTGATTTTGGATTTTAGGCCACCCAGAGTATAATTTTCTTACACATTTTCATGTTTATTCTTTGATTTCACAGTGAGGGTTACAAAATGTTATATAGTTTCTAGACAGATATCACCCAGGTGATGACAACATGCACTTTTTGCAAGTAAACTCAAACAAAATGCGTGTGAGGGAGTTAATATTGAGATAGATTTACTTTAATTAAGTAAGGTTCTTCTTAGTTTGTTCATCTCTACACCCTACATTATAAAACCTCCATATTAGCATCCTTCCATGGGAAAAGACCAGTACACAAGTGGTCCTCTCACATTCATAACTCGTCTGCATCCAGCTGTAATATTTTGTGGCAATACAGTTCTGATAGCCAATTTAATCAAAACAGCCAAAAATAGAGTCTTTTATCTATTTTTATTGGACTACATTTACCATCTGTTACCTTACACTCAGGCTAAATACCTTGTTCTTGAAAAAATCCTCTCTCTGTTTCCTGCCTCTAGAATTGAGTTTACAGTGACTTCTGAGATCTCAAACATAAGTTGCAGCTGAGCCTTTGTATCTCTAATTCTCTTTCTACATGACCTTGCAATGTCCTTAAACGCTTCCTGGTTCTCCTGACACTTTTTCCAAAGTTGATACACTTTTTTTTTTTCTGGGTTCCCACAAAAGTTCCCTGCTCAACCAGGCCAGTCTTCTACCCTTCCAACTCATTTTTCGGCACGGAGGGACAGCCTGCTCCTGTGCCTTCATAATTTCATTCTTAAAGTAAGCCCGGCCTTCTCGGGTCCCTTTGCTTTTGAGGGCTGTTTCCCAAGGGACTCTCCGAATCAGTGTCCTGAGTAGACCAAAGTCAGCCCTCCAGAAGTCCAAGGTACTTGGACTTTACCAAGAGCTGAAGCAAACTCCCATCAAAAAAAGAAAGGCTCCCAAGATGCAACGAGTACAAATTCGCAATGGGCATTTACATTTTAAACTGCAAATAAAACATTAGATTAGTCCTTTCCAATATAAACATCATCCAGTGCATTAAACCAGACATTACTGTGAATTTTTTTTCAAATTTCAGATGAAAAATGTGAAGAAAAGAAAACTTATTTCTTACTTTCGACGGAACATTTCTGCAAATATGCAGCCAACGCTCCAAAGGTCAACTGGTGTTGCATAGCTGGACTGAAGCAAAACCTCAGGAGCTCTATACCACAAAGTAACAACCTATAAAACAAAAAGGAACATAAAAAAAGAGCACAATTATCTACAAGAATTGCAACCTCATAACTGTTGTGTTATGCAGCTCCCATTTAGTTTAATCCAAATTGTAAAATCTCACAGATTAGGGCAAACTGGTTTGGCCAGTGCATAGAAAAGGGTCCTGTATGGAATACCTGAGTATGGATAGCTACAGCGATGATAAATTGGGAAGTGAGATCATTCTGCAAGAACAGGGCAATTCAGTGTTCAACAAAAATACAGTATCAGAGTACAGCTTTGGTGTGGTACTGCAGTATCACAGCACACTACCAGAACAAGTCTTTGAAGATTTTGCAACTTACAGACCCCAAACACTTTCCAGTGGAGATTTGAATTTCCATCGAGCAAATGTTAGTCTATTGAGCAAGGCCTCCTTTTCTTTAAACAACTTTTGTGAACTCCTTTAAATGCAGTCACCAGAGCTGAACTGAAAACAAAAAACTAGGGAATAGTGTGGACTTACTCATAGGACAAATCATAACCTATATCCCATGTCTGTCTTGAGCCATTCATAGTTTATGTTTTGGTTTGTTTGGGTTTTTTTGTAAAAGAGATGGGGTTAGCTCAAGTGCATGGGCCAACCTTGGCAAGCATGTCTGACCTGTTTCAAAAGTTCTCTCTGAAGAAGCAATTATTTTTTTATCAGTTGGATATCACAGAATCACAGAATGTCATGGACTGGAAGGGACATTGAAAGATCATCCAGTCCAATGACCCTGCCAGAGCAGGATCACCTATACCAGATGATCACATATAGATTAAGTCAAATTGTCTGCAAAGCTGTCCCTTACCCACGGCACTCAGTGCTGCCCACTGTTTCCTCACACACAGAAATACCTTAACGTGCCAGTTTTCAACTAAGCAACACAGCACAGGCATCCTTGGAAGATTTCTGATTTTTATAGGTGTGCGTTTGTCTCTGGCCATGTGCTGCTGGACTGACCAGTACTAATTTCTCTCGCAGTTTATTGCCAAATGATACACTCTTTCCCAGGGACAAGTGACACGCAAAGCGTCTGAGTTTAGGCTGTTCTTGTCCTTGTGGTCATGTCGCAACATGCTGTAGACATGCAGTGGGAATTTCACTGGCACTGCTCCACTGATGTATTTTGATGAGTCCTGCACATTGGACCCACAACAGAGAGAAGACAGTTTATATTTATCCTTTTGTTTCCCACAAGTAGACCAAATACAGATGAGGCTGACTGTATCTTCAGTATATTTACAGAAGAACATAAGAAGCTTTTTCAGAGTCTTGTGTGAGCTCTTATATTGCTAGAATATAATCTCAAAGCCACGGGAATATCCTGTTCCTGAATACAGTTAAAATCCAGCCATAACAACACATGATCATCAGCTAAATACCAATACTTTCCGATTGTGTGCTATAATTTCAACCTCTGGCTATTAAACTGGGGGCAGGAAGGATCTTGGGGTCTCAATAATTATTGGTTTGTTTCTCCAACAAACACAAAAGTGGGAGATGTGGCATTCAGGATGAGTATGAAACAAAGCAAAAACACTGAAAAGAACCAAGTGCAAAGATAAGAATTAAAATAACTTCTAAAATTATGTTAACTAGGATAGTGAGTTCTGAGTTTCAAAACCAGCACAAAGAAATGTCTAAGTAGATTTTTTTTTTTTTTATGATAACTGTAATTGTCTTCTAAGCAAAAATAACAATGGAAGTAATCAGCCAAATTTGCTGGTCAAAGCCAGATGAAACAAAAGCAAATACAACATATATTACTATAATTACATGCCCTGACAGCCTTTGGAACTACTGAATGGCTATTGAAGGGAGGTTCACGGATATTTGCACAAGTGGTCATATTTGTTAACAGTCCTCTTAAACACTTTGATCTCTACTCATAAAATTTGTCTTTGAAACAGTTCAATAACACAGTGCAATGTACTGCACTGGCAAGGTAGACTTCCACAGACCTGTCCACAGAAACATTTCTGTGTGGAAGCTGGGTATTATTTAATTCCATTGGTCTTGTTGCTGATTTGGTACCACACCAGTGATGCTTTTCCAAAATATTTTTCTCCATAAAAACCAGAAAAGTTTCCTCAGAGATTCAGGTAAAGAAGACAAATGTAACTGGAGGTCAGGGAGCTGCCCGGTCTGAGGCAGAGATAATTCCTCCTGAAACACATACATATTTTTCCTGATGCAGATATATCTCTCAAACTGAACTGCACTTTTATTTGTGGAAAAGCTTATTGAAGAAACGTTGCTTTGAGAAATTAGATATAACACTTTGAACCCACTCTCATTTGTCAGTGGCTGGGTACAGTGTCATGAGCAAGAGCTGTGTGATCTCCGGTCTGTGGGAATGCCACCAAACCTCATGATTCCTGGTTTGAGATACACATGGCTCTTCTCACACAGAGCAAAATGGTGCTTTGTTTTCCCCAGTCCCACCAACTCTGCCACATTAAACCTCTGCACTCTCATAGGCAAATAACTGAGGGACATATGGTTGTGAGACAGTTTGAATACTTCTGGCAATGTATGCACTAAACTGAAGTCCCTTTTCCAGGGAACTATGGCACAGGACAGCTGCTCCTTTCTGAGGGGAGTGTTGCAGCTCATGGCCTGTCCCCAGGTGCTCGCTCAGGGGGAACAATGCTGTTTTCAGCAGTCTGCAGAATCATGCAGCACACTAGCTGCTTCTCCCACGTGACCGCTTACTGGCACAGTTCCCCAAGCAATTGCACCCTGGTACACTCCAATCATGCGTACACAGGGGACCAGGAGATTTTACTTCTGAGTAATTTGGAAACTTAGACCTTTAAAAAGATATATATATATTTCCAAAGTCTTACAGTTAAATTCCAGCAAATGCCTGATTGCTTTATAGTCAGAGAGGAAGTAATCTGTGTTGAGCTGTTTTCATATAATCTGTCATTACTGTGCACTTATAAAAGTGACCAAGTAACCTTTGTGGTTTGTAATATGCAAGTCTGTTTTTCAACATGAGAACCTGAAAGGGATCAAAATGTACTAAATGTCAGTTTGCACATAAGTAATGCCACAGATGACTCCTCTAGTGGTCAGGGTCTTCTGAAAAGCACAGGATGATGCAGATGATGCAGTGGTTTTGACACAAAGTTTCACACTCTCTTACCATAGAAACCAAGAAAATATTTGTGGACACTCCATTAACATTTGCAGATAAGTAGAAATGAAATTATTCTGAACACAGGATATGGTGAGGATGAACAACTAGATCATCACTTCCTCTTTAGCACAGTTCTAACTGAGAATGAAAAAATACTTTGCTTAGGTAAGCCACACCAGCAGTGAGACAGGCTCTCCCTGAGAGAGCACTTTGATAAAGAGCTGAGCTATAAAGTCCCATTTTTAGGATGAAAAAAAGCAAGCGCACCTCCATCAGTACATCTCACTTAAATTCTGCCTCTCCTGAAAATCTGACACATGCATAATGCAGTACACGGTGATTGTTCTGCAGGAAAAAGGGCTCGTGCTCACATGCTGACAGAGATCCTGAATTCAGTGCAAAACTCCTAAATACTTTGGAGGTTTTAGGCTTCAGTGGCCATGTTATATTTCAATCCTCTCATCTAATAAACTTCCCTCCTTTGCCTCCTCCTTGCTTCCCCTCACACTGCCTGGTCTCTTTAGATCTTCTCTTACACCAGTCAGGTTCCTTCCAGATGTCCCGAGACCTTCTGGCTTCTCCCCCCGGCCTCTCTGCTTTTCTGCCACATGATGGTGGCCCCCCTCTAACAGCATCACCAAATTTGACTAACCCCTGCTGCTCATGTACAAGCGCCCAGGTGGACACAGTCTGCTGCCCTGCCACATCCCATGTGCTCTGCCTTCCCTCGTTTCTCCATTTGCTCCCTTGCACCCTCAAACTCCCCTGGATTTCACACCCTGTCCCCTCATCTTCCAGCTGCCTACAAATGCTCATAGGCCAAATTAGCCCTTTTGGCCATTTATTTTCTCAGGCCACTCTGCCTGTCCTGAGGATATCCTATGACATTTGTATTTCATAGATTAAGCTACACACAAAAAGATTGAGAATAATTTAATACACTGGAAGGAGTACCTACCTAAAGGAGTATCTGTGCTCTTTGTCCAGTGCACATTTAATGTTTCCACTACGCAGATAAGATGATATATAAGATAAGAATTATATCAGTAGCTGCAGATTGCTGTTTCTAACAATTTTAACATCAAATGATTCAGGCAGCACTTTAGGATGAGATGAAATGAAATGTGAATCTGAGAGCCATAACAAAGGAAAAGAATATCTGCAAAAGTCTACCAAGGCTATGTCTGACCCCATAAAGAAGGAAATGTGCTCAGTGAGAAGCAAGGGCAGAGCTGCATTCAGTGTCAGAAGAAAAAAGAAAACTTTATTTTTAAATAAATCTTTCTGCCTTATTATATCTGACAGACATTGCTAACTGAGACTATCTAGCCCCAGGAGTTTTAGTCCTGCACTTTATGGTACCTGTTTCTAATGGAAAAAATCAAATTAGTGCTACGAATCTACTCTCTAGCCATGTGAACACAAATCTAGGCATTGTGTCAGTCTCATTTAATTTCCATTTACTTTACAGAGCAGATATTCACTTTTGGATAACTGCTTAATTTAAATGCACAATACACAGCCCTTTCCAAATATAGTTGCTGTCTGAATAGTATACAGTTCAAAAAAAGACAAAGACAAACAGAGGTTGAGGGATGGGGTTGAGTAACATAGACACAAAAGACTACATTTCGGTTTGCCACAGACTTTAAGTACAGACCAATGCCCAGTTGCACAGCTACAGGAACAAAGCAGGGATCAGACTGTAACACAGTGGCTATGTCTGTGCTAAGAAATTAAATGGGACAGGAAATGTTCCTTTGGCACCAAGACCAACAGGCACAGAGTGGTCTATGTCCATATTATTAAATTCTCAGCCTCTCAAAAAAGGTGACCGCATGCAAACTGCTTATTGGGCATGGTCTTTGGTCCATGCTTAACTGTGCCTAGGAACTGTCTGGGGAAAGGCTGGTTGGCATAACTCAAAACCATGCCAGGAACTTTTCTAATAATTTAACAGTATAGACAAATGAGCTCCAGTACCCAAGAATGTTTCCTGGCACTCTTTAATCTACTAGCCAGTGAGTCTGAGTCACGCTGCGGCCCCGGTTCCTCCTTTCACTCCAGATAGAAGGCATTTTGCTATGCTTCCCTCACCTTCGCTGATTCAGAGGGGACTCCAGGAGGGTGATGGGGTGGGAAAGACATGGCCCACTACTCATTTCACCCAGCAACTGATTTTATCATGTGTGTTGTACAGGTCAGGTGAACACACGTGCTACAACTGCTTACTATCTATGAGGAGAATCTGACCGGCCCACACGTAGACATCGTTCTTTTAGACATCTAAAGATGCATGAGATTAATTCTACACTAATTAGTTCTGAGGGCACTTTAAAGAGGACTATAAAACCTTATAAAATACTAGCTTTCATAGAAATCATGCCACAAAAGCAATTAGCAGGATGCTTGAATTCATACAAAGTATCCCTGTATCCAAATAAAATTCTTTCTGCTGATTTTGTTAGTTATACTTGCTGTTAGACACTGGCTACTTTGTTCATTTCTCACTAATGGGACTTTCACATTATCTTTGGGGCATCTTTTTTCTCCTATTATTTTTGTCCTTTCTTTTTGAGCAAAAAATGAGGGAATATACCTACAGCATATATGGTGCAGTGTGTAGAATATAGCTCTTTAGTGTTACTTTGTGGTCTCTCAATTTAACAAAAAATCTGTTGCTTTGAATGGTTCAGGGGGATTCAAAATGCAGTCTTTACTAGGAAGCTGTTACTGTGTGGCTTCTTCTTCAGGTCTGGGACTCTAGAATTTTCTTCAATCTTTTTTTCTTCTCAGCTGTATGACTAAACCTCCTGTATTTGCCATAGGCTAGTTAGAGAGGACAGAATTACAGACAGCTAAAAATATGGGCTTGCCTACTGATTGAAGCCTGGCTTCAATTCCACTGTGGAGGGGTTCTCTTTCGTAATACACCTCCCTCTCATTTGCTAGAAACACTGCGTTGAATCTCCAAAGAGTCTGAAAAGAAGCAGCGTATTTTCTTAAATGAATATGCTTCAGAATGGCTCACTGGTCTGACAGTGTAATGTTACTTAAAATGAAGTCAATGTAATATTTAAAACTGCTTATGAAAATAACTACTTATGTTTCATTACCTGCAGTTTGGAACGCTGATGGACTGAGCAGGGCAGAAGTGGCAATTCAGAGGGTAGGTGACACTAAGTTGTGAGGTGATGGTTTTTCTGCAGGACCATGGGTTCTGGCACTTGCTCTGCACGTTGCTCTGAGCTTCCCTGGGCAGCCCAAGGTGGCCCCGCTCTATGCTGTGTGGGCAGACCTTTGTTTGCCTCTGGCCCTCTTGCTGCACCAAATCGACCCCAGCTGCTCTACTCAACCACTGGGGACATTCCCCACTTCCCCTTCTTGCCTCCGTGCCCTCCAGGAACACCTTAAAGACCTGTGGGAGCAAAGCACACCTGTACCATACAGGGAAATGTTTTATGCACATATGCGTTCGTGTGAGTCCCAGGACATAAGAGAAAGAAGAGATGAGGAAGGGGAGAGAGGGGTGATGCCTCATTGCACCCTGCAGCACCTAGCACAGCAATGTCCAGCATGGGGAGAGAACCCTTCCAAAATCCATCTGTCCAAAAGGTGTTATAATGCCAGGATAGGTGATGCTGGCATCATCTCTAGCCTTTGTACAATGACTTAAACATATTTTCATCCCTGCTCTGGAAGAAGAGTGTGTCTGCTTTACCTGCTGGGGTCTCTCTTACTGTATTCCCCACCATTATCCTTAAATCATGCTCTGAGCATTCTGCATTTATAAAGCAAGCCTCTGAAGACCTATTATTATTTCTAACCATGATGAAGAAGGTAATAACCACTACCTTATAGAATATGCTTTAGTTTGCAGGGATAATATTAGCCTGAATAATTATATTTGTTTAATCTCTTTTTTTGAGTAGTGATTCTTCCACTATTATGTAACGGTTTGGGGTTCCAGTGCAGAGATAGGTATGGCTGGAGAGAATGTTTCTTTCTTAGAGACAGATTTTGTCTGTTTATAGAGCCATTAAAATAGTTTCCCTTTTAAAGTAAATTTGTACCAAACTACCCTGGTGGCTTTTAGAAAGCACTTCATTTCTTGGCTAAATCTTTAACATATATAAAAAATTACATCCTTTCAAGTGCTATGGGTCTCATGAAGTGCACATGGTAATAGCAATTTTATCCCTTTATTCACATTTGTCTCCAATTTAGGCATAAGCTTGATTAACTGCTTCATGAAAAGGGGAAGAATTGTTGTTATTGTTTAATTATTGAATCATCAAGCAGAAAATCATCTATTTATGGATGACACAAATCCTGATCATATGTACCACCCACTATTAAGCTGTTATTTTAGAATGTGATCTTCTCTTTTTGATGCTAAAATATTTGTGCTTTGAAGAAAGCAAGTTTAGCATCTACTGTAAGATAAGTTCAAAAATAAAGAAGCCATTCATTCCTTTGATGGTTTATGCACACAAACTAATCAGAATATTTTTTTTTTTCTCTTCATTTCTAGGAAGAACCACATAACCCAGTGTGCTGCTGCTTCTGAGGAATATTTCTAGGTACATCCGTTGTCAGTGGGAGTGCAATTGTGTGTGTTTGCATATCATGCATGTGTATATAAACACTAGCAGAAGATACTTTACCTACCTTCAGTGTTTTTTACCTCAAAAGACTGTGCACTAAGCAGATCTGTCCAATAGCTACTAGAACAGAAATCTGGCTCATTAGGTAATATTTTCAACCATTAGTGATAATTCAGAACCTACTCAAAACTAATACACAGAAATATATTTCCATTAAGAAAAATATTTCATAGAAATTTCTACTGACAGCATACAGAGAACATTTCTGACAGACCATTTGAGACTTCACTTGAAAAGTGGTTTACCTTTATATGAAAAGAAAGAATCAAAAATAGTATCACCATCACCAGTGTACATGATCCAGAGCCCTCAGATGCCAAAGAAAGACTTGCCAGGGCTTGTGTTTTAAAATCAAAACCATGATGCCCTAATCTCTGGACTACAGAGCAGCCTTCTATGGAATATGGGACAGCTCAGCTCTTTACAGAAGTGGTCAGCTTTACATGCAATGAGGCTTGTGCTGATACTGCAATGTATTTACATATGCAGATACTTGACAAAACTGAAAGTAACAGGCTTTTTAAAAAAGTAGCCGTTCCTCAGTCATGCTTCAAGACTCAATAATCAAACAGACATAGACAAGAAATACCAATTGTAATAATCTATCTCAGAGCTGAAGAAAACCACAAAGGCAGAAACGAATAAACAGCACTGGCTTCTTATGATGATCAAGTTAAACATCTAATATAAGAAAGAAAAGAATTCCAACTACAAAATCAAAGAAACAAAGCATTAAAAAGGTGGCAGCCTGTGGCTCTGCCTTGGAATGCAGGTCTCCCCTTCTGGATCTGACATGCAGTTTGGCATGTTTCCCCTTGCTCAGTCACCTGTTGGCATTAGTGAGCTGAGGGAACAGTCATAATTTCTAGTACCAGATCTTGGGCCTTGTTCCAGTTGTTTCCTCTACTCTACATTGTTGGGTAGCCACAAATAGTACTCATCTAGCACCCTACACATTCCCACTAGGTGTGGCATTCAGCACTATTGTCTCTCACATCACTTATGCCCAGTCCCTGGAAGACGGAGAATATGTAGTACTAACTTGTGTCAAGGATCAAACAGCAGTCAGAGCTCCATGTTGAAATCCCTAGAAGCTGCCCTTGTGACTGTCTGGTGTATTCCCAAATTCATCAGACTAGAGAATCTGAGCTCTACCACTTATGGTTTGGCTTTATAATGAAGACCAGCTTTCTGCTGCTACTAGAAAACCAGAGTCTGGTTAACAGAAAAGTCTCCCCACTTCCTGGGGTGCTCTGTTAGACTTTGGTTCTTAAAAGAAAAAAACTATACAAAGCAAAATCATGAAGACCACCAAATACTTTTCTCCCATGGAACTTGGTCCTACTTCTGCTTCAAACCATCTTTAACAAAAGGAGATGATGCACAAAGAATATACTGACTCAAAGAGTGGATTCAGTAGTGCCAGTTCTCTAGGTGAGAGGCTTTACCACGGACTCTACAGCTGGTTCTAGATGAGGAAAAAGGAATTAAAAAGCTTTTAATTCCAACTACCAAAATAAATGAGTCACTTTCAAAAATAAATGCATTGTACCATTTTGAGGCAAATGTAACCACTGGGTCAGAGTTTACACAGAATTCTGTTAGGATCATGAGCTTCTTATAGAGTACTATGAATAAAACAAAGTTTTTGAGCCTGAGACCATAAAAAAAGAGGAAACTTGGTGCAAACAATTCCTAGGACATAATAGAAAGAGAATGAAATTTATGAACAAATGCTGTTCTATGATTTAATTACCAGAGCTGAACAGCAAAGTAAGGATACAAGTAGCAATCAGGTCATATAAGCAAGAGAGGTATACCTTGTTTGCATATGTCAGGGCAAGCAGATGACACTGCGCATGAGTGGGTTAGCTGCTGAGTAAGAGTTTATCTGTTCTTTACTCAGAATGTCTAATGAAAGCAAAATAAACTCAGTCCCAATTAATCTCAAAATATTTCTCGAAATGCCTTTTAAATTGAAAGTCTGATTTGGGTAAGAGTACTCTCTGGCTTATCTAAAACTAAGATATTTGCATGGATAACTTATAAAGCTGACATGAGAAATGTCATATCTCTACTGCAATTTAGCCACAGTTCCTGTTGCAAGTTTGGGGTCTCTTTGCTTCTATGTCCCATCAGCTCATAGGAGAAGCTAGCTCCTAGTCATCTCCCAGTTGCACTAAGAGCTATAACCTTTCTGCAGCAGTATGACATGGTATGGTGAGAGGTCCCACAGCACTTTGTACAGTGTTAGCCATGCAGATCTTCTTCCAAAGCAGACTGGGACATTGATGCCCCTGCTGGAAGTGAAAACTTCACTCCTAGTGATACAGACTCTACCAAAGCTTGAGTAGGGGCTTGGAAGCAAAGTATTAATTTCATTGATATCCTTGTTTAATATATTAAAGAGCTGGTGGAGCAACATTTGTCAGTGATGTTCATGTGAAGAAATAGCTTACGGTTAAACCTCCTGTATTACAGCAAAACCCAAAGGGTTGCAAACAAGGCAGCTTCTCTGCAGTAGGAACTTCTCTTGGGATGTACCTGCCCCCACTGCTTCACAGACCTGAATCCTATTATCACCATGATGGCTGACATGAAGATGGACTTTCCTTTATGCATAGTATAAAGAAGTTGGGCAATTTTAACACTGTAAATCTGTTCTTCATTTCACATAGAATGCAGTAGATTTCACTATGGATTTAAACTGAAGTAAATAAAAATGTAAATGATACCACACAGATGAAACTCTGATGGAATGCCTTTCAAGGATTCCTAGAAATTACATTTGGGAAACAAAACCCTCATTAAACAACTTTCTTTCTAAAAATAAATGAGAAAAGAGGTTTGGAAAGACAAAGGTTTCCAGAAAAAAAAAAAAAAGAGAAGAAAAATAAGAACTTTCTATATAGAGATGCAATATATGGAGAGGTGTATGTGTTTATACATACTTAAACATACCACAGATCATGAGAAATGACTTGAAGTAATTTTGAAGTAATATCATCAGGACAAGGACCTGCTGCAGACACGCAGTTTCATGGCAAAACCAAAGACTGGATTAAAAGAACAAAACCACTAAGTGGAGTGAGTCTTCAGGCTGTCTGAATCTCACATTTAAGTAGATTTGTGGGTTTAAGACCAATAAGATGCCAGGCACAATCTGCTGACTTCCCAAGGCTATGAGCTGTGTAGTCATCTTTACTCATCAAATTCCTGTTAATCTGAAAGTGTCTGTGGATCTTAGGTGTAGATGGTCACACGCATTAGAAAAGCCTGTACTGGAGGAATGAGCATTTGCATTTCAGCTGAGAGATACCCTAGATACTTAGAAGTTCTCAACAGAAGTCTATATGGAGTCCTACCTGGTGAAGCCTGTAACTAAGAGTGGTGGTGGAATCAGTATGTGTTTGCATCCACATTTAACATCCTGTACAGATGTTATGTTAATCTCAAAATGGAAATTCAGCATGAAGGGGACTTAATTGGCACCTCCTACATCCAAGCAAATTCTTTGACTACTAAACTAGAGGTTTTTTGGGTGACAGCTCTTTCCTTGCCTTTGCTGAAGCCAAGTCACTATTCTGCCAGGAGTATATGAGTCATGGGGCAAGACTGTGTCTGAAAGTAGCTGAGTGCTTAAGAACAATCAGCTGGAAGGGGTGAGTTTCTGGATACTGCTCTCTGGAACGTGTATGCATTTTACATTAGACCATCCCTGGATAAAAATAAAAGCAGGCATTAATTACATTAAGCAGGCTGGATTCTGCTTTGGATCTAGGCAGATTGTATTCCATCTCTCTTTCTCTAATGGATGGAACTTATAAAAACTCTAGAGGATGGCACTCTGGTTTATTCTGTGGAGAAAAAAGCTACATCTTCTCCCTTACTACTCGATACATGACTCACTAGCTGAAATTTAAGATTCACAGTACAAAGTGAAGCCCAAGTTTTTAAAGAACCCAAAAGAAAATTTCTTCCACTTATAAATGCTACAGGATTTTCTAAATCTGAAGATTGAGCAGGAAAACAGAATGTTACAGTTGGTCCAATACTAGACATTGTTAGGCTTTATTTCCAATTTTAACTTTAAAGCTTGTAAGATTAGTTTATGTTATTTTCAAGAAGCCATATTCCAAGGGAAATTAGATAGCATATTGTATTAGTTGAATGAAAAAGATTTGAATTATTCTAGATCACTGAAGACTCCAGAGTGGAGTCTATAAAAATAAAAAGATAAAATTTTCACATCTATTTGTGAAAATGATGTTGTAGAACGGACTTCTACAGATGTCTCATCTCTCTCAAAATTGATACAAAGCATCTTATTTAAGCTGGAGATATAATAGCTTAAGACAATACAAACAGGAATGTTCAAGGTAATGGGTGCTTTAATGTTACAAGTTCTCAAGTCTGAGGGCACTGCATCAGGCTAAAGGACAATGAGATAAGAACAATATTGCTAGTTACTAACAAATGGCAGATAAAAGAGCTCTTCTGGATTCTGATTAAGTGACGGCATTCTACACATTCCTGCGAGTTGAGAAAGTTTGCCTGAGAACAGCAGCTATGTTACATGTGAAGTACCACTAAACAAGCATATCTCTATGTTTTCAAATTCCAGCGTGAGTAATAGCTCTTTCCCTCATCTCTTCAACTTGAACAGAAGCTCCCTCCTTCCTTCCCGACATGCAGGAATAACTTGCCGTGCTTCAGTTTCCATTAAGATGTATAAATGTGTATGCTGAAAGTAAAGAGAAGTTCTGTAGGACTCCATGGCTTTGAGCCAATGTTTACAATCCCCTGGGTGGGAAACGCTGGGTGAAAGGCTCTCCATGGCAGCTGTAGGAGTCTTTGCTGTTGCCGACAATGACCTTCTGCCTCTGTTTTCAAAGTAGCTCCCTTGTTAACTCCTTGCACACTGTGTGCATAGAGACCTCAGAGAGGAAACACTTTCTCTGAAAGTCCAAATCCACTTCCAGGCATCTGTTTGACAGACTCTGATTTCAGCAGTGATTAAGGGATTGTGGACTAATATGTGTACTCTGCATCTGCTGTTGGAGCTGTGGCACTGAGACAAATTTTTAATAGTCCAGAACTGGGTT
This sequence comes from Chloroceryle aenea, assembly GCA_013399075.1. Classification (NCBI taxonomy): domain Eukaryota; kingdom Metazoa; phylum Chordata; class Aves; order Coraciiformes; family Cerylidae; genus Chloroceryle; species Chloroceryle aenea. The sequence continues at coordinate 61,040 of VWZY01008281.1, forward strand.
TAGTTGCGTTCTGCATGTTACATAATGAATGTTCTCGGCTTCAGGCGATAGACTTCAGTTTACAGGCACAGGGATTGTGAAACACAGAGCATACTGACTCTCCAGGAGAGAAAGAAACAGCCAATGCATAGAGATATGTTTTAGCTCTCTCTGGTCAATCAGTAGCAGTGTTATTTGCTGGTAGTGGCTACACCTTCTCTTGGGGTCTCCTCAGGAGAGGAAAAATGTTTAAAATCAAAGACAGGCTGAACTGCTGTTGGTGCAATGGAGATATACCATAAGGGAGCACCCACTGCAAAATGGAGATCTATTGCTTTAAAAGCCTTTGTCCCTCTCCTGCCTGAAAATGAAAATTACAATACACAGGAGGTCTCCTCCTGTCACATCCCTTTTGCTGCTTGGTGAATCACTCATGGTTCCTAACTGTTCAGGAAGTGTCTTTATAAAAATGATTAAAATGGACTTAAAAGCCCCCACATTCTACACCATTTATGGCAACATTTAATCCATCCTCAAAAAAGAGGAATAAATCAAATGGGAACTAATATTCGAGAACTATAGGAAATGTTCTAATGGTCTCAGAGAGGGAGACAAGAGTTTTTGTAAATAACATCAACCTAACTACCAACCTTACTACAACCAACTACTTTGAATAATCCATTTCGTAGTCTATATGTGTTTCCCCATCATCATCATACTTGTCTGTGTCTTTTCCCCACAAAGATCTGTTCTCAGAAGCAACCATTCCATGCAAAAATGTCCCTGCATGTTCTCTGCAAGGGAATGAGAGCCTGCCACCTCCAGAAAACTTCAACAGCATTAACAGGCGCTAGGGACAGCAACATCCTACCTCCTCCATGAACATTCAGAGGAAGTCCTGTAAATAACATCCTCCTGCAGTCAGGAAATCCTTCAGTGTGACTCCATGGATGCTGAGGAGAGAAGTTCTAGAAGCTACATTGTCTGCAGAGAAAACCAAGGCCAAGTGCAAACAGCTCTGGGATTCACACAGATCAACAGTCTCTAAAGTTGCTGCCTGGTCTAAGGGTCTAAATCTAACAGGTAGAGAAGTTACAGTACAAGCTGATAGGACCTCACCTATTCTTCTGAAGCAAAAAAAAGTCATGCATGAAAAGGCTAATTTTACTAGACTGTGCTAAAAAAGCCAACTGGACATCTTATAAAAAGCTTCAATCTAACTCTAAATATGTGTGTAAGTCCTATTGATTTCAGCGGAAGCCTTGGGTGGTTAGAGGAAGATGTCTTCAGACAGTGGAATTACTTATATTTAGATCTATCCTTTTAGTACTTAAAAGTAGTTTTAGAAACAAGAAACGAGTCACAATTATATTTTCTAAAGGGTATACAATTTCATCTAATAAATACTATCTATTTGTTCTAGGAAAGCAGCAGCCTGCAAGAAAAATGAATATTTTGATATTATGAATATTTTGAATATGAATATATTATGATTATTTTGAATATATTATGAATATTATGAATATTTTGATATTATGATAGCAAACAAAGAATTTAGTTTAGAATATTTTTCTTTTTTATTAATATCATAAGGCTATGTTACTGCTGTTTTAAATCATTAATGATTGTGGGATCAGAAACTAAGTGTTTTCAAGAGCTAACAGTATAATTGTTTTTAGAAGGATGCTCTCAGGCTGAATGTAGATCAAGTTAATTTTTGTAATATGAAGCTTTTACAAAACATGGGTCTAAATGACCCCTTCTTAAGCTTTTTTATTTACAACACATCTTTATACAGCAGATAAACTTTGTTTTGTTTTGGGCTACTGCAGGAAGATCTGAAAATGACTCTGTTTGAAGCAAAGCAGAAGTAAAAATAAAATAACCCATTAACATATGCCAGTAGAAGGAAAACAGAAGTGAACAGCACAACTAATGAAAAAAAAGCCCAAACCAGCCAGAATGGATTTTACCTCTTTTCAGTTACAGTAAAGGTGCTATCAGCAACAATAAAAGAAGCCTCTAATAACTGAAGTGTTAGTCTGGCAACATGCCTTCAAATCAATTATATGAAGACTCATAGCATTTCTCAAAACAATTCTGGGCTGTAATCTTCAGGCAGAAAAAGTGTAGAGTGCCGCAGATGATCTCTCTTAACCATGGTGGTGTTTCTGTCTCTAGGATCTGGGAGGAACAACAGTTGGCCAGGAAATGCTGTACACAAGAGTGCCGTGTGTGGTAGCTCACACGTGTGGCACAAATGTAATTTTAATCAATTACATCTCAGGCAAGTACAAAGTAGATTACTTACCACTCCCTTAATAAGTGATCTATAAATCAGCTTCTTTTTCAGAGTTTGAAAGACTTGCCTTGGCCTTGGCTGGAGAAGGAACCAGGACACTTATGGGAAATGAAGCCTATTCTAATTAATGTGACTTCCCATGAAGTTTTACATATTTTATGATGAATAGTGGCTCACTGGTTTGCAAATATATGATATTTCATTGTCGTGAGAGAAAAAGGCAAGTCTACAATTTGGAAAGGAATTTTGCTATCAGTACATTTATGTTGCTAAGCATAGACTTGCTCTTCAACTTTGCTGACTTCCATGGGACTTAAGGAGTCTCATGACAGTCAGTGATCAGTAGCTGTCCCCACTCATCTCTACCATAGATCTGACCCCTTTCTTCATCAGTGTTTTTAAGCTTGTTTGCAACTGATGCACCTAACTGTGAATAAATTACATTTATAGATGCCATTAGGGACTGGAACCGTGTAGAGGATCCCTAATGCCCCCATATTTTGGAACAAGGGCTGTGGAACTTGGCCTCTATGTCAAGGAGGTGCATCTTCCTGTCCTTGTAAAAGTTGGCTCCAAATTTATCCACGTCACAAATCTGAAAAATAGTGCATGCTCAGTAAGGATTTATATTAGCATATATTTATTGCACTTTCAGAAGGTTTGTTTTCAATGAGCTCCAGAGGGTTTGTTTCAATCCAGCTCCAGAGGGTTCAGTGGAACATCATCATACATAAAGCTTTTGACTGAGTGCAGAAAGGCTGTTATGTAGTGACTGTGTTTTGACTGAGTGCAGAAAGGCTGTAAATGGTCTATCTCATGTTTGAAGAGGAACCTTTCAGATTCAGACACAGGATGAAAATAGCTGGACACACTGGAGGAAGAGAGTATAAAAGATTAAGAGAAGAGATTAAGACATCCGCTTGCTGGGTTGAAGAACAATAGGGAGTGGGAGTGTTTGTGGAGAGTTGGGGGAACTGGAGCTGACTGAGAAAGAAGAGTATGAGCTATGGATGGAAGGAGGAGGAAAATTGACCAGCAAGATGTGTGAGACTGAGCTCAGACAAAAACCTTTAAAGGAGTTGGGGACTGCTGAAGAAGGCCTGAACCTTAAAGCAGAGGCGAGTAGATTTCACAGAGGATTTGGGATGGGAGCTAGATTTAGTAGAGAGAGGAAAGTGGGCTAGAGGAGAGGCAGGAATACAGGTCTGAGAGGAAGAAATACCAGTAGTTGTATTTTGGAAGATGAATCTGGGAAATCCACTGATAACACATCCTGCCTTCTTCTAGTTTAATCAGCTACTTATAACAGCCAGCCACTACAGACAGATAGCTCAGGCTGAAGAAATCTGTGTGACTGATCCATAGGTTCAGCCTTGCTGATAACCACCATGAATATGAATATAACTCCAAGTGAGGAAATTCCATGTTTTAAATATACTTTTCTGTTCTTACAGAAGAAATCTGCACATATACAAAGAAATAGATGACTTCCATATTTTGCAGCTAAAACCAAGCACAGAAAAATTTGCCCTAAAACCAGAAACACAAACAAATTAAAACCTAAAGTACTTAATGCCAAAAAGAGCATGTGAGTTGGGAAGTGAAAACAAGCCTGCAGCAACAAGGGCAACTGGCACTGGAAGATGATCCAAGTATATCCAAAAATGACATAGAAATATATGATAAATTAATCTCATAACAATAATTTCTTCCCATCAGTTGAAGTACAGACCTGCTGTAGCTGCAAACCCTGTACTGCCTAGTGCAACCGGTTCTTTTCTCTAGACATACTGATAGTGTTCACACCAACTTACATCTTCTTCGAGAGGCTGCCTAATATCTGCAAGGCTATTTTACCTGTAGAAGAAAATAACAGCAACCTGGTTGTGTTTCTTCTCTTCTTTGCTGTGTACTAGTAGCAAAATCACTTTCTACATTGTGCATAGTAAATCTGGAGTATAAAACTTCCTTAAAAAGACACCAATAATTTAACTGGTTATAAAGACAAAGAAAATAGAAAACCAGTACCAAACTAGCATGTTCATGCAGCCTCCTATTTTTATGCAAGTGTTAATGCTGTATTGGAGGCTTTTTTCTAAACCAGATAACTCTAACGACTGATTTCATTGATGAGTTTAAAAAGGCAGCATTCACTGCTACTGAGGGTCTCCTCCTTGCAGCTGTTGCTATGATGGGTTGTACTTAATGAAATTTTCTCCCTCTTCCCTCTGAAAACTTAACACATGTAATTTAACATTTAAAACACAGCCTCTGTTGAAACATCTCAAAACAACAAAAATGCATATACATTGACATCATTTTATTTCTTGTAACAAAATCTTTAGATTCATGCAGCAACAACTGAACTGCTCCATACACAGTATATAGTTAAAACTGCACAACTGAAGCCAAAATATGCACAGCTAAAAGGAATGTTACAGGGGGGCCTCTCTTAGTGAACAAAGCAGGCTCAGTTTGGCTCTTTTTCCCTAGCGCTACCACATCCGCACATCGTTAGTTGGAAAATTCCAGATATATGCTGTAATTTTTTGTGCTTTTTTTTCCCAGTACACTTGAGGCTTTAGTGTCCAGATGCCATTTTCCCCCCCTTATCTGTCCTTGCTAGTTTGGGTCTTTGCCAGTTGTGGTCAACAATTAATACAGCAAAAGAAAAATACAGTACACTCCCTGGCAACTGGCAGAGGCTCACAGGAAATACCAAATAAAAACTTTATTATGTATTGTTTAACTATTTTGTTTGCCTGTGGGCCACCCTGTTGTTGGTGTAATTTAGAAAAGCATGCTCCATCTGGATGATCTGTGCGCAGGCTCATTGTTCCCAGAATCTGTCACGCACAATCACTGCTTCAGCCTGTGGCCCTCTGCAGAAAGAAGCAAAGGCATGGCAGCCCTCCAGCCTGCATTCCTTTTCATTAGACAACTTGTGACCAAATGTTAGAATAGAAGAGTAACCTTTTAATATTCATGTAATTAATTTACTTTCCCCTTTAATTATAAAACTTCACGTGAAAAGAAGAAAATAAAAAGACTTCCCTTCATGATTCTCCTCCCTCCCCCATTCTTTCTGTTTGCTTTTTGGGACACGGAAGGTGCTGGGAGTTTCATTATACATAGGTACCGGTACCTCTGTCTGTTGGGAAATTCTCATGGTCCTAATATGTTTGTGGGCTTGTACTTTATGTATTAATTGCTCTGGTATGTGGAATAGATTATGAACTATAAGAAAACAAGATAAATTAAATTATTTCCTTCTAGATGCTCTCGCAGCATCTGCTTCCTTGTCTTAATCAGTGCGGTAATCCATTGAACACTAAGCCATTCTTCTCTATTTGAAAAACACAATAGACATCTAATTGAAGTTCCCTTTCATCCTAAGGTCAGCATACAACTCAAAATACTGCGTCAGCTGGGATTTTGGCTGCGCAGGCTTAGGTGCATAAGGTGGTGCTTTGTCAGTTCTGCCTTCCTGGTTTTCCAGGTGCCATTTTTTTCATCTGAGGTTAGACCTGGTTAACACAATGCAAATGTTTGCTCCCCACAACTCAAAAAGTGCATCTGATTGCCAGGGAAAGCATCTGATGCTGTAAGGTGTCACCATATGAATTTACGGCAGCACACTGAACTGAGGCCCTGCCTTCCATGGGGATGGTTTTCCTCTTCCGTTCAAAGGAGTCCAATTACAGCAGGTTGTAATTCGAGTAGATGAAGCTCAGATAGAAATTGCCTGTCTTCAAGTCACAGCATTTAAGTTCTTATTCCCTGATTTTGACTGCAGTTTCAATAGGCCATGAGGACATGAAGGACTCACAGAAAGCCACTTGGCATATCAAAGGATTGGGGCCCAAAGGCAGTCACGTATCTTATATAAAAATGAAATGGTTTCTATGGCAACTGAGGAAATGCTACTGACCTTCACTCATTTTTCTTTTATTAAATAGGTGTGCTGCCATATTAAGTCTGCAAGTGATCAACATAGATGGTAGTAGTTTTGATTAGTTCACGCATCAAGCCATCATAGGAATGTAAAGTAGCAGAAGAGATCTTCTGTTGTGGCCATGTGGGCACAACGACAAAGTAACAAATCAGGACGTTTTAGATGAGGACAAGACTTAAGTTTCTGGAATGTCTTTTATTTAGTTTAAAAATAAAAAAATTGAGTTGGAATGATTCTGTCTGTGAAGCACCTTTAGCAGGGAATAGAGTAAAATCTATGTCATTTGTCATATTAATTGCAAATTCAGGGTATAATATTTTAAATATTCACTAGGAAAGAATTTCATCTATGCAGCAAATTAAACTGCTTCCATTTAAAAAAGTAGCATCTTCTGTCCAGAAGGCAAAGCAGCAACTGGAAATAAAAGTGAATTAAAACTCCTTGGCCTAAAGCAACAAGAAATTAAAAAAACCAACCAAACAACAACAACAAGAAAACATAAATCCTTGTCATTGTGGTTAGTATGGCCTCATTTTCCCTGTCAATGCAATGACTTTCCTGGTCTTTTTATGCCTCCTCACTTTCATTTTGCTCTCTTTCTTCCTAGCTCCCTCTATGTGCTCTACACAAACTGTTATCAAATATTGTATATTTGCAGAAAGCAAAGCTGTTAGGAACTATGTTAAGGAGAAGCCAAAGAAAGAGGTAGGATGGGCTGTGTTCTACACAGAATGCTACAATTTTAAAAAATATTACAGTATATTTATAACAAGTCATTAAAGATGTTACAGAGGTCAAGCTCCTCTTACAATTCCCAACTTCTTCCCCCTTTTCTCTTCCTGACTAAATAAGCTTGTAACTTGGTAATTTAATTTACATGAATTTGAATTACATTCCTGAGAGGATAAAGCAATATGCATAACCACACATGGATGCTAACAAATGTCAAAGGAGCTCAATAAACTCACATAAAGAAATCGTCTTTTCTCTGAAGAATAGGAGATATTGTTAAAAGATTTGATTAAAGTCATTCTGTTGACTAATATGAAAAATTAACATATTAACTAGGAATTTACCATAGTGGAAAAATTTAATGCTTGGCCATAAATACATGATAAAATGTCTTTAATAAAGGCTATGTAAGAAAACTAGATCTTGATTCAAGTTCTTACAGCTCTTAACACAATGATGGTCTGTCTGTTCATGATGAGGGAGTCTCAAAAGGAATTGATTCTGCTGAGGGAATTATGACAACGAAGGTTTAACTGTAGACAAGTTCTTTCTTGGTGTCAGAAGATAAATCCATAGTTTGTCTGAAATGATCATAGCCGAACACGATGGTCCCATAACTTCCCTCATTTTTCAGCCCATCATCTTCAATTCTGATGACCAACTCTGTAATCCTTTAAAGTGCCAATACTGTCCCTATGCCATATGCATACATATATGTGCCACGCGATAGATCTCCTGAGGACTGTGTTGGAAGCATGCAGGAAGGGTTCTGCTGAGCTCCTCACTTGCATAAGGCGCTTATACAGACACAGTAATTCTTAGAAATACCCAAAGCAGTGTTCAGAGCTGGGCATTGCAGTCCTGAAATGTTCAATCAGGATTAAAGGGCTTCTCTTCCCTATTTTAGCATGTGCCTCAGCGGGAATTATTGTAAAGCACATGCTTCTGAATGGGTTCCAGAGCCTAAAGGACATGTAGGGAATCCTTAGAATAAAATATTAGATAGAACAGGTGTGACTGTCTGTTCAGTACTCATGCTGGTTTTTCAGATTTCTGGGCTTAATTACAGCTCCTGCGTATTGGATGATTCAGGTTATTAATCTAATGGAAATCTAATATGAGCACCTTCCCAAGGTAGAAGGTAAAAGTTTCTCTGCCATGATGACCTGCATAGCAACACTGAAAAAGCAAATTAAGACCAGGATATCAACTCTATTAAAATCTTAACTCACTTCAATTTCATAGAAGGCCAGTTTCAGTGGACATTAAATACAAACCACATGGTTCCCTACACCTTCAGGTGTTCTTCAGAATGAAGTATAAAATGCCTTCCATTTGTTATACTGGTTTTCTTTATATACTGTAGCCTCCTACCACTGCTCGTGATGTTACTGAAGATCTACAGGAAAAAAAAAATCTCTTTGATTTTTATTATGACTTAAAAAGCTTCATAAAACATTGTGCATATTTTTTGCTTGTACATGCCTATGATATGGGAAGATGTTCACAATTCACTTGTTTAAAAAAAAAATTTCTTCATTCCTTGTTGTGAAAAAATAACAGGAAAAACTTACTAGAGGTGTGCCCAGAAGGAAGAGTGACACAATACACACAGTGATAATGAATACTCAATATAAATCAGAATTAGCATCCACTTATCATGGACATTTTTATTTCTAGTCAGTCTAATAGCTTCCTCCATTCAGTATGAATCTGAGAGATTTTTAAAGATTTATTCATTTTGGTTGCTAATAATGTGAGGATCAGATTACACTTGTGATGTATCAACTGCAGGAAAATTAAGTTCTGCATAAGCACAACAGTTTCACTCTCAGACCACCTGTATTTGCACACTATCCTGCACACTAAGGATGTGCAGAAGGATAAATAATAGCTCCTTAATCCCTTCCTGGGGAATTCATTCTTGATAATAAAATTTCTTTTAAAAGGTAGGGGCTGGAGCTATCAGACAGATCTAGGTGACAAACATCACTCAGAACAGATGGGAAATAAGAACGTGTACACATAAAATTAAAAACAAAAAGATAATCTGAGTTTGGGGAAAAAAGTATTGCTGCTTGTAAATTCTAAGAACAGCTGCAGTTTTTATCCTTGCTTTTCTGTTAGTGCTAATTTCCAAGACTACAGAAGGAGATAAACCTGTGTATATAGTCACAGCAATACATGACACACATTGTCAGAACCTGATGTTCCAATACTGGAGCATTGCACAAGTTGATCTGGCAATTGACTATACATAGAAAATCCACAGAGCCTTCTCACAGCAGGGTGGGAACTCCACCCCCTTTAGGGCCTCAAGCAATCTCTGCAGGGTAAATATATAGCCGATGTTGTAAACACAAAGTAGAGCAAGACAGAATTCAGGAAAACTCAGGCTAAGTTCAGAAGATGTTTACATTGACTATAAAAATCTGAAAGCAATGTTTACATTGAGACAAGCTTTCTTCTTTCCTGGCTTAATAGAGATTCTTTACCCAAACTTGTCAAAGCCTAATGTTCACACTTTCTAATTTTTAATTTGAACATACGGGATACAAAAAACCCAAGAGGTTGTATTCTACAAAGTACACATGAGAATTTCATGGCCAAAGCCTGTGAACCAGTTAGGCACTTATATCAATACCATTTTTGAAGAATATTGCTGTTCTCTGTATACTCCAATCCCCTGAAGCAGCCTGGATATTTCTTCAGAGAAAGTCTGTGTTTTTAAAATAGAATATGAAAACCCAGAATGAGATCCTGGTCTCAATGAAGTTAAAGGGGTGTTTCCATAATAGTTTTGAAGCTAAAACCAAAATAGAGTAATTTTCTTGTTCCACATTTAAATTCTTGCACCAAAGGATGCTTGCTAGTCAAGTCACTGCATCTAGAGATATCAAGTTTTGCGTTTAAAACTCAGCTCATACTATAAATTCAGTTTTACTACAAACTCATGGTTTTTACATTTTCTCATATTGATGGCAATACAGATGTCCCTGATTTCTGTAAAAAATTACTCACTTATCCTATATATGACTTGAATTCATCTGGCTACAATACACAACAATGTCTTATTCTAATGTCCTCTGAAATTACAGTTCAAACTATGTTTAAAGCTCATAACAAACTTCGCACAAAACAGAAGAGTCTGTAGTTGAACAACATGTTTTTTTCACTCTGTCCCATTTTTTCTCTAGAAAATCTAGTGCCATTTCTTATAAACTGTGTGTGGGTTTTTTGTTTGTTTGTTTGTTTGGGTTTTTTTTGGTGTGGGTTCCCCCCGCCAAGACTGGTGAAAACTAGTTTTCTGGAGCTAGGTTATACACAGACTTTGGTCCATTTAACAAGGTCAGACTGTTTATTCTTGACCAAATTCTTTCCCACTGTAAAAAGGTACTTTTAAATGCCACATTCCAAAACCAGTGCCAGTAAGTCACTGAAGCATATTTTCCCACAAGAACTGGTACTGTGCACAGGCCCCTCCTTACTTAATTTTTCTGGCGTTTAAATTACATAAGGTGCAGGATGTCTTTGGTGTCACAAATTACTTAAAACTATGCATAGCTTAGTGGTACTGAATCTACACACTGCCAACTGCATCTTCATTAACTTAAATAGTCCTATACATTTCAAAAGCAATAGTGTCTGAGCAGCATCAGATAGCTGAAGAGAAACAAAACGACAATTATGTAAAAAAAAAATATATAAAAGAAATCAGTTGCAAAATATTCACTGTTGACGTAAAGACAGCCCCTCTATTTGCCATATAAATTGACTTTGTTCAAAGAAACCGTGCTGATCTATACCAGCTGAATTTTGTTGTGATTATGATCTCCTGCAATAGACATAAAATGTGAACCAGTAAAGCACTTCTGATTTTTAAGCTGTTACCAAGCTGGATTTCATTTTATGGATCCAGAATGTATACACGTAAACAAAATTAAGGTAAATACCACTGCATTATGAAGATATGTAATATTCTCTGTTTCGATGTTACAATGAGCAAGCTTTGAGATACGTATTTTCTTAACATCACATGGTACCCAGGTCAACCCAGCATACTGAATGACACACCAAGGTTTTTGAATTTTCTAGCAATCGTCTTCTTTATTTTAAGAATGACTTGATCTGTTCTATGCTTGCATATGCAATATGAAGCAGAACACATAAGAATCATGTGAAAAATATATATCCAAATAAAGTAGGGTTAAAATGCATCAGTTAAATCTTTTTCTGAGATATACTGTAATTGAAATTACAGTGCCAATGATGGAAACATATTCTTTGAAGTCAACAATAATATATTTGCAAGGTAGACAAAATTGCACTGCATCTAATGAGCATAAATATATCTTAATCTTAATGATTATTAGAAATTTACTCAAGTACTCACACTGAAACTGTTTAAAAATACAGAATAGTCAAGAAAAGTGTGCTTGATTATACTTTGATTCCAACAGAGTATCTGAAAAAGTACCCCACAAACTGAAACATATTCAAAGGTTCTCCTATATGTTTTTTCACTGGAATTTCAAAACCTTCAACATGACTCTATGCACTCTATGCATGAAATCCGTACCATGCTCCTTTCTTTCACTTGAAGAAAACTGTCACACTGTTCAATAGAAAGCGCTTAAAAAAAAAATTAAAAAAGGAAAAGTGGGTTTCCATAAATGGTCTTAGCATTTTGTGAAAAATCATATTTGTTTTCCATACTTTGTAGTGAAACCTGTAAAAGAGCTAAAATTTTTGTTCACCATCAGCTAAGAAGTGCCAGGATTTATGAAAGAGTGAACTAAATATAGCTCATTTGTCTGTTCCACGGAGTCAGACAGTTGAAATGGTGCTACTACACACCAGCACTTCATTTGCATCTATCTAATGTTGTTGATATTCCAAGTCAATTAAAAAATACTACTTAATTATTCTCTGAAAACTATTGGCATAAGTGGCTTTATGAAATGTTCACACTACTCTAGAAAGCCTCACTGACTTACACTATTCCCAAAGATATTATACATTGGCAGCTCCTGATAGCTTTCATTTTCAAGCTCATACTTTACTTTTAGGGGTAGTATGATTCTGACAGACATAGACCTTGCATTTTCTTACCTCCAAAATCTTTCTGCTATGTGTGTAACAATGTATACATAGAAGAAAAACATTCCATGTTTTTCAAAGACGCAACATCCTCGGGCTGTATCAGTTTATAGTGTCTGAAAATTTAATCAACATAAGGGACTTATATATTAATTTTATATAGGCTGGGTGAAGATGGTCAAGAAGACATAAAGCAATGATGGAAGTCATGAATTTCTTTGTTTGGCTTAATAAAATAAGGTGTAGAAAATCTTGTTTCCCTGAACAAATCAAATAGGATGATACAATTTTCCTCTAGGACTTAGTCTAAATACTCCACCCAGCAGCTTTCAGCTTTTTCAATATTTTGCTGTACATGTTCCTATTGATGTCTATGTATGACTTACGTGTCTGTATTTATCTGTGCACTGCTTCCCATTGCTTCTCTCCCTCTCACAGATGTCTTCTCAAACACCACTGACATTCTGCTCTTCCATTCAGATTTCAGTCAAACCTGCTCACCTGCATAACTTAGATTCCTACCTGGCCTTGCACATGCTGTGTATTTTGGGTGGTGGTTCTTATTATTTCAGTTATATATTCCAGAAAAGTGCTTAATTGCTTTTACAGATTTATCCAAACCACACGATTGCTTTTATGCTTCAATTAGACTTCATTTCACCAGCAGCTGTCTCAGCTCTGCCCATGTCTTGATGGAATCCTTGATAATGACGTGTTTTATGACTCACCAGGAGACAAAATGGCAATGGTGTCAGAATTGACTTGGGCTGGATTCATTTCAGCTGACTTCAGATCTGAATACCATGTGGATGCTCACATCTGAACTTGTCACTCTTGACAGTCAGGGGAAAGCAGCAGGTACTTTTAGAGTCTGATTCATTTGACCTGTGTTAACTGTCTTTAAGCTGACTTAACTCACTCTTCATTTTACTTATTTTACTGAGGAGATCTCCTTTGATTACTGCTGGGCTCCTTAGTGCACTAGTTTAGATAAATCCCACTAACAGTGTTTCTACGTCAGGAGATATTCATACAGCCTTCCCTGTCCTCTTACAGATTTTCCTTCTTTGTCCATTTTCTTTTCAACTATTTCTCAGATATCCCCAAGAAATGGTTTTGCTTTTAACAATAATAGGTTGCCTGGGACACATGGACAGGCCTTGATAATTTTATCCTAATTGGGAATGTATCATTACTACAGTTCTTTTGACTTTTCTTATTTAATAGGTGCTCAGTAGGGATTGGCTGGACAATGCTGAGTTTACTACGAGACCTATCTACTGGCTTTCTATTCACTATTCCATCTACTCAGGTTAGCATTGGACATTAGTACTCTCTGAATTTCTACAATATTGATTTTACCCCCTAATTCCTCCTAAATCTCTAGGAGACTATCAAACCCCCCTTTTAAAAAAGTTTGTACACATCATAAACCATTGGGCATTTTTAATATCTGAGAGATTATAATTTTTTTTTCTTTCTTCAGAAAGATGTGAGCTCTTCCAAATTAGAACAGTTTCTGCATCAACTGAGTGGTCTAAATTTCTCTGATTCTGATCAGGAGAATCATAGTCCCTGCAGATCCATGCAGTGTGCATGACAAACGTAGATCATTAACTCAGACATAACGAATGCTGAGGCACATAATATCTTTAATAACTTCTGTATGCTATCAGAATGGATATTATATGCTGATTCCAGGCCCTCTTGTGCTGTTCTACAAATGTACACAGCTAAACTCCAGTTTTGACTGAAGTTTCAAAACTACAGGTTCCCGATATAATTTTTCCCTCATGCTTGTGTGTAATTTGCCTGAGATCCCTCACCTAGTGAAAAAATAATTCATGACAATGTCTGCCACTGTCAAGCCTCTGGTTTCCTTGTTTTATGCATCCTCAGCCATATCAAAAATGGCCTACTGCTAGCACCTCATATTTACTGAGGGGCTTCTCCATGCTGATGTCCAAATACACCAGTAATCATCTCTTTCACTGCTACTCTCAGTGATACTGCAGCAAGGCAAATCTTTCTTTTAGGAAGAATCTTCTTTGCCATGCAATCATGGCATATCCTGCACCTGTTTTTATTTTCTCCACAGTGACCACTGAGTAAAATTCTTCCTTTAGTCTGAGCAGGAATTTCCCAAGCCCAAAATGTGCAACATTTTAAAAGGGACAACTGAATCTTTTTTGTTGCTGATACATGCAGTTACCACCTTTTGTTTCTTCCCACTCCTTGCTGATCCCGTATTTCATCTTTAACTTCCAGACTACCACCTTCTGCTACTGTCATCGTGTTATCCAAAGATGATACTACAAATACACCTGCCAAACAACTGCTCAATCCACATATCATGATGCTCTTGTCTGGGAAGCTTTTTAACTAAACAGGGGATCATTCCAGCTGTCCCCGTAGATAAACCATGAAAAAATTTTCCTTCTGTAAACTACACAAAAGGAGACAATAAAGATCTTTTCAAGATGCATGTTTTCCTGGCAGCATATTCCTCACTCACCATCCACTAGAAATTCATCTTCCTGTTCTGCAGAACAGAATGTGTCTATTTTTAGGTCATTTGTGTTAGGAATAATGCTCTTAAAAAATATTTCTTCCAAAACCAGGTCAATTTACCTTAAGTACAGCAGATGCATCTGTGCAGAATAGGAGAAAGAAATACTTTGGAATGCTTTTTCCACTAGTTATTCAACTTGTCCCAGCAAAAGACTTTTTGTTCTGAAATTCCTCCAAAGATTTTTGGAGTTGCTTTCCCCCATCCTTTGGACCCTCTAGACATTATCTACTGTAAACAGTTAAAGTGAAAACCAAGTGATATAGAATTAAGGCTACTATTTATTCATTGTAACAAACAGTTCTTTTAAGTTAAAGGTATTAATTTTCAATGTTAATAGCCACACAAAATATGGTGCTGTCATCTTCTGAAACATAGCTAAGGACAAAGAACAAGAACTAGCTGAAGGCACATCTCTGTTTACATATTTTTTCAAAACTTATTTCTTCTTTCCTGCTGGTCAGTAATGAACTAGCTGTTTACATGGCAGGTTTCTGTCTGCATTCTTGCATGGGGCCCACACAGCACAACTCATGTCTTTGTTAAATCAAAACTGTATCTGCTGCTTCCTAATAGAAAGTCTCTACTCCTGTTAATTCTCTTTTCAATCTGCATAACCTCAGAACACAATCAGCATGAACTTGCAGGTGGTTGCTTTCCCTCCTTTTTCCATCAGTTTTCTCCAGTGTCTATGCTTACTAGATTCATTATGTTTTGAAATGCTAGTTGTTTGCTCTGTTGTTTGTGGTGTTTTTTTTTCTTTTCATCATCTGCTCTGCCACTCAGGCTCATCAAATGACAAAAACTCTAATCCTGTTTCAAATCAAACTGAGCTTTAAAAGCAAAAATGTACTGAGTCTTCAAATAGAGTGTAGTCATTCCTTTTTCTTCTTCTTTACGGAAAGCTACTACAAGATACCTTTGTCATTATGAAGGCTGCCCTTCAGAGCAGAACATCTCATTGACTGCATATCAATCACCAACAAATCAGTTCTTCCATGTTGATCACAAGTTTAATGGGTTTTTTTCATAGACTGTATCTGTGGAACAGATACAAGACTTGCATTCATTGCAGACACAGCAAAATCCAAAGCAATCATTGGTTTAACCATTATTTTAGCTGCTCTGGTTTGCAACGGAATTCTACAGATACCATTTGCAAATTCAGTTTTCCCAGTTTTGCAATGGACAACTTCTGTGTGAGTTTCAGAACAATTAGATGTTTTATTTTCCTGCTTAGGTTTTTTAACATGTATCATTCAGTAACTAATTTATGACTGGTTTGCACATTTCGTAGAGCCAGTTCTACATCTTGATAGACCAGTTTTGACCACTGCTACTCATTTGTCTGAACTAAACAAAAACTCAAGCCACTGTTTGTACCTTCAAGGTCTGATTTTCAGACTGGAGGAATTTCCTGAACTACAACGGAGTTTTGGCATGTACTAATCCGTCCTGGTTGGTTTTGTGCTTTTGAAAAGCATTCTGCCATCATCTTCCATGATAGTTCTACATTATTTCTTAGCCTTGGCACATAAGTAAATTTTTCTTGTTTTATAAACCAAACACAGTATTTTTTTTCTACTTACCTACAAATGCAATTTACCATCTCAGAAACTCCTTTTCCATCGTCTTTTATACACAGAACTGTTCTCCTAGAGTTTCAGATAAGCAGATTCTGTGGTAGCTGTGTCATCTTCTGATTCCTTTCAATAAGAAAATATTCAATTTCCATGGCAAATCTTACAGATCCTCAGAGTGCCTTTAGGTTTTTTTGCTTTACCTACTGCAAAACACAATCACTGCTTATGTGTCTTGTCAGGCTCTGTGAGTATCTGCATGCTCTAAGAGTGCAAGTGTTCTCAGGTGTCCCTCTCTTCTTCCTCTCTCTAGCTCTTAGTGGTATCCAAGCCCACTCAGATTGATGGCTGTCCTTTGACATATATATCATGGTCATATAGCACATCTGAACAGCTGAGGCTGAGTATAAATTCTGAAGCACTATCAGAACTGGGCTACCTAGAAAGGCTATCTTACCAGAAGTTCTCCTTTCTGCTCCTTTTCCTCACCATTCATACAGAGTACAATGCTGAAGTCAGCTTCCCTGGGATTTTCAGTAGGCATTTCTATTGTTTGAGCTGGAAAAATGTAAGTCTTCAGGATTCACACTAAGTAAAAAAATGATGAACAGTCTCCTGTCAGGTTCATTTCTACATCCAGGTAGATGTAGACTTTAATTCCACAGTAGCCTACTTTTCTGCTTACTTTTTGTGTGATTTTTCACCTCAGGTCTTTGTTACAGGTTATTTCTGTTAGTCATTTTCAAGTTTTTCCAAGTTTTTTTGGCACATGTTGTTTCATGAAAAGCCTTCTGATCAAGTTTTCAGCAGTCAGTTTGCTTGTCATTCACTGATGTGATTTGCCATGCTCATCCCATTTCCAGATGGAGAATGCTGCAACCAGAATTCCCACTCCGTCTGGACTTTTTCAACTTGCTGTCCCAACAAAGATTCCATTTTTGCCTTCAGATCATCTTTCATCCCTATTTGGGAAACTTCCAGGTTCTCCTTCTCCTTCTCTAGTGCAGTGTCTCTCTGTTTTATATCTCATTTTAATTCTTTCTGCTCTCATGCTAGCTTTTATTTTAACTGTAACCTTCTTTGGTTTATGAGACCATCTCCACTATTTGCTCCATCTCATCTTAATAAAGCAAAGCAGCTCACCATTTCTTTCTTTGGAAAATGATTTTGCTCTGACATTTATGCCAATCTATCTGACATGCTGAAAGCTGTTTCTATTTAGAGTGGAGTTTGTGAAGTGCATCTCTTTGATAAAGTTGACTACACAATGCCCATGAAATCTTAGAGGGGCAAATACAGAGATGTGGAACTGGAATGGACTGTCTCAGTCATCAGATTGGACAACTACATTGCACAAATTCATCAAGCCTTATCTCCAAATCAGTTATGTTTCTTGCCTGCACTGGTCCTACTGTAGTCTCCTTCAGAATCTCACTACTTGTTTTCTAACTTCCTATCTAATGTTGTTTAAGCTCAGTTTAAACTAATTAGTTCTCATGCCACCATTGTTTGTTTTGTTTTTTTTTAACTCTTGTTCTCCTTCACTGTCTCCTTCCTGACATTTTTAGATACCAATTGTATCTACTCTCATGATTCATTTTGTTAAATTGTCAAGCTCTTCTTGCCTTGTAGAAAATAGTGTCCCTCTTTCATTGATCATTAGACAGAAATCTGTCCTTTCCCATGCCTGTTCCTGTCCAAAATCATGTCTCAACCATAGAGAAGCTGAACAGCTCACAGCATTCTAGACGAGGTCTGATCAACTAATTTGTGTTCTGGCATCAGTGTTTTCTTAATTCTAGCAAAATATCCTACACGTAACAGTCTAAATTTCTGTTTGCTCTCTCCATGCATCTAAACAGGGAGTCAAAGCCTACCTGTGACCTCTGCAGCTTGTTACCAATCTATTTGTAAGATCCCCAGAACTGAGGAATTCAGCTTGTAGCTCAGTAATTCTGTTAACCTATTTTCTCTGTATTTATCCACTTAATTCTAGAAGATGGGAAGTGCAGAGAAATCCAGTTTAATTGATTGCTGCTCTGTAATTTAGTGAAATCTGGATAATCTAGGAGAACCATACTTGAGCTGTTTATCAAATGAATCCTCTTTTCATGTTTTGCAGGGATGAACGTATACAGAAATATGTAACTAATTTCTCTAATGCAGGGAGCCAGCTACAAGGCCTTGGCCATCTGCTACCATTCAGCATAAAATAACAAAGAATATAATGGAGTTAAATTAAGAATGGGAAATTGAAGCTGGACATCAAGGAAACTTTCTGAGAGTGATTATATAGAGGTTTTGGAACAGGTTCCCATGGGAAGCGATGGAATCCCTATTTCTTGGCACATTTAAAGCTAACATGGGCAAAACATTAGAAATTACATAACAGAGAATAATCCTCCCTGATTTACAAAATGACTGGATGATATCACGTCTCTTCTGCTTTTGAGCTCTGGAATTTCAGACCAGCAACACTGAAAAAGTACTAAATACTGTTAGACTAAGAACTATGTCTTTGGGTGTACCTGTACAATGGATTTTTCACCTAGAAATACTGTCTGCAGCAGGACTTCGGCAAGTTCACAGAGAAAATGTATAGATACTTCCTGGCCTCTGCAGAAATGTGTCAGCAACTCAATTTTGTTATATATTAAACCCTAAACCATTTCCAACAGCAGGGTACGGACACCTGCCTCTGCTCTGGAATTGCAGGAGCTCCAAGGAGACTGCTATTTTCTCTTCTCCTCTTCCTTCTGCTGTCTCCCATTCAAGTACCAAACAAGCCCATGCCTGCTTACCTCCATGCTCTGATAAGAGCATATCCTGAGGCTGTGTTTCAGTGTTTCAGCATGGTTTGAAATTATGTGAGAACAGTTTTGTAAATACACAGGGAGAGACCTTGTCAAACAATCAAATTGTTTTTACAATCCAACCCACTCAATTATCTCTGGGAGTAGATGTAAAACCAGACTCACTTAAATCAACAGAAAAATAGTACAAAGCAGATGTAAATCACTGGGTGGGGGAAATGCACCACATATTTTTATATCTGAAAACATAAGATAGAAGTACACAATAGCAGGATGCTCTTTTATAGTATAGAGAAAATACACAGTAGTAATTTTCTGCATTTCTTTCTCCCTTTTAAAACTTCCCCCGCCCCCCTTTTTTTTAGCAGAGTAAGCATAGCCTGTTCCTTATAAATTCAGTTCTTCTACAATCTAAATTCCATTCACTAGGTATTTGTAAGAAAAGTGTCAGTACTGTACCATTACTAACAATCGCTACTGTACCTTCTTAAGAGACAGAGAAGGAAATTAAAGAGAGTAGAAAAAAGAACATTTTATTTTATCTTCGCATCAACATGTGAAGGCCTGTTTGCACCGAGTACATTTTTCTTGCACCAGTGGAACTGTATTGCTGCAAATAATAAACAGATTTCACCCAGAGGTGAAAAGGGAATGCCTCACAAAGGCAGAATTAGGAGGAACATGAATAAAATTATTAGGTGTCAGATTTAAAACCAAAGTGCTTTTCTTAGAGTGCAGAAGTTAACTGCAGTCCAAAGTATAAATGGCTCAAAAGTAAGTAGATTAATTTATGGAGGATGAGTACTTCAGTAATTATTATAGACAACAATCCATATACAATCTCCAGCTCTGGAAATGGCTAAATTTTTGATTGCTAGAAGTTGGTTCTTACTTCCCTTCCTAAGTATCCTCTGTTGGACATTATCCTTTGATAGTGTTCAGTGTCACCCTTTGGTCCAGCCCAGCAGAAACTTCCTGTTTTTCTGATACGAACTGCGACCAAACTCCTACCTTTTTTTCCCATTTTCCACCAGCACAAGGTAAATTTATTCTGTAAGGTTGCACTGGTGCAGCTGCAGGTTTGCAAAACTTGCTCAGCTCACTGTGGACAAACTCTGCTAACCCATGATATATGTTCTAATGTTTGCAGCTCTGAAAAGGAGTTTTCTGGCACAGAAAATATTTTCATGTGGAGCAAATTTGCTTGTTTACTGTGAAATAATTTACTTTCTTTGGAAGATTAAAAGATAGGCCTGTTCTGGTTCATGATAAACAGGGGCCTGAATCCGAGCAGAGGGTTGCATTCCCTGCATTCCTGACAGGTCTCAAGGGTGAGTTGTGGCATCAGCTGCGTAGAAACAGCACAGAGTCCTGAACCCAGGACTTGGCACTGATGGGGTAAAAAATATTTTTAATATTGATATGGATACCCTTAGAAGTTTTGTTAAAGTTGGATACAGTAAGAGCCTTAAATGAACCACTAACTGGTTCATCTAACATCTTCAAAACAGCATAAGTCAGCATGAGTTGTGAGGTTTTGAAAAACATTTCTGTCTTTGAGCTAGTTTAGTTATTCAAGTCCTCAGCTGAAGACATCAGATGTGGTTTCATAACTGACTCCAACAAATTTAAGACTGTGGTGTCTACAGAGTGGATGATCCCATCTTTCTGCTCACCCTCCCCTGTGTGTCAGTGCTTTCACTCACATGGCCACGCAGCAATCTGCATCTGCTAATCCACCTAAAAATGAGGAACTGCTTTTTATGGGGGTCATTTTCAGTCAGACTGTAAGGGTGTGACCACTAATGCCACTAATGCCAACACAAGGGAAGTGATGGAGGCGTGTGGTCAAAGGCAGGACCATCACTTCAGCAGCAGCAGCAGAAATGGTACATCTACTTAGGCTGACTGTGGAAAAGCACCCTTAGAATATTATCTCTACAACAGTGCTTCTAAAAATAGCAACCTTTCCATATATCCCCTGCTCCCCTATGAGAGCAGCTAGTACTGCTCTTCCAGACAGGACTTAAAAAATCATTTCTTTCTTATGATGATAAATAAAAATTAATAGTCAGTTTTGAAAATTATCTTATATAATCATAATGCAGATAAATAAAAGAAACTTCTATTCTGATTTCCTAACTTTCTCCACATGTATTGCCCTTTGATAATATTGTGACATTGAGCAAACTGGTTTTTCTTTGTTATTTTCAGATAAATCTCTTTGTGAACATCTGATCTCAGTGAACCCAATGTAAATAGATATTAATTTTTTTTTTTTCAGCTGCAGACTTTACTGTCAATGTGTAGATAAAAATTTTTGTTTTTAAGATGGCTCCAGAGATGAATGACTCATTTTATGCAATGGAAATAACTTTCCCATAGGGTGTTTGAGGGGATGCAATAAATATTCCTTCAGCTATCCAAATGTTAAAATATTGGAGAAATTCTCTCATTTCTTCACAAAGCCAGACATGAACTTTTTATGCAGAACTCCGTGTTAGTAGGGGAGACAGATTTTCCTTAAATAAGCCAACCAATTTAATCATACTGCATTCCTAAATAGCCACAACCTTTCAGCAGCAGCACTAACAAGCTCAACAACACATATTTTGATCCTTTGAATGTCTGTCTGAGACCCATTTTCCATTTCAGGGACATCTGGGTGGACTGGAGAAATGCACCATGAAGAAAGATCTGGAGGTGGGGGCTCAGATCGGAGTTGATGTGCTTGCTCACAACAGTGAAGGTTCAGTGCTTACCAAAACATCATTTCCACCTGGCAGAGGGAGGAAGATTTATGCGCTTTTCAAATTACGCATGAGATAAAATCTAGTGTCACTGTACTGATTCCATTAGGGCACTCTTTAACACGGCCCAGATTTTGATTCTGATTCACCAGAGGCAGGTGCTTGGTTAATTTCCATAGGTTTACCCCTATGTTTGATGTTATCTGCAAGCTCTGAATAGATTGCTGAAATCAGGTCTATTTAGGGGGATACCCAATGCATCTCCAGGTCTGCTGGAAAATACCTAATACAGGAATGTACTTTACAGGGTGTATTACACAGAAAAAAATGTGGCTTTTGAGAAGCACAGTATCAGGAAGAGTTGGCTATTAAAAAAAAAAAAGTAAAAAATCCTAAAAGCAAGGCAAAGCAAAAGAAAGTTCTTTGACCGTGCTCATGACTATCACATTAGCTCAGGCAAGAGTCTACATTTACTACTACGTGTCATTAGTTAGAAAAATACAACCTAACAGTGAGTAGAAAACAGGGAAGCACTCGTTCTTCTGTGGTAGAAGCTTTTTCCATCCTCTTTTCTTGTTTTTGTTGCTGTAACTAATTTATATATTTATTTTTATAAACTAAGCCCAGTTAGTGAAAATTATTTTATGCTCCCTTGCTACTATACCAACAAAATGAAATCCAATTCCTTCATAATGTGACATGTAAACCATTTGTGCTGAAGTGACTGCCAGAAATGGATGGAAAGTTTTTGTCCTGAAGAAACACTCAAATAAAATGCTAGTGTTATCTAAAATTATTCACTGACAGTAACTGAAGGATTTCTTGTGTCTTCTCTTTTTTATCATCAGTTTAGTTGAGTCTGGTAATCAACAACTTAAAGCACGAGGAGAGAAAGTGATGTGTTTTCCATTCTGATGTTCAGTAAATCTAAAAACAAGTGTGGTTTTTTGGTCTGTTTTTGGTTTTGCTTTTTTTTTTTCCTAAAAAAGAAAGACATTAGCCAATTTTGTTTGCATTTCATGGGAAAAAAACCAGCAATAGTGCTGCCATCTAAGGTAAAGCACATGTCTTCAAAGAAAGTATTATGAGTGTGTTACAAACACTAACATTCTGCCAGTTTTTCTCAGACCCTGATGCAAATCAGGTTTTAAAAGCTGGCCAGCCTTAGCTCCACCTAGATGCTGTGATCACAACTGCGTGCACTTATCTCACAACATTCTCGTGTGTTATGATTCAGCTTCACTTCCTTTCTTTAAAGCAGTTAGAAATCAATGAAACCAGATAAATGGTTTATTTCTTTTTCATAATATAGCTACAGATTTTCCAGACAGCCACCTGCTCCTTTGCTGAAACAGTTAAGAACTGAGTGCCCATTTTTCTGCACCAGGAAAAATGTGACGGTTCGTTATTCTTTGCTATCAGACTCTAAAATCACACAGTCACATCAATCCACATCCTCCATCCTATGGAGCTTCTCTGTTATCACAAAGACTATTCAAAATTTCCCCAAGGGACAAGAACCAATGCTTGAAAAAAATGTCTAACTTTGTACAAAACCAAAAGCATGCCCTGTTACCCACCAACTGAGACACCCTCGCCCGACCTTGCTCTTTCTACTGTTATTATGTCAGACCTGTATCAGTTCTCCGTCTGACCACAACTCTAAGTAGTGATCTACACCCTGCCCCCCTAAGCCTGCATAACATTATTTTGAACCTTTTATTCATTCACTAACAGAAATATCAAGAGGTTTCTTTAACTGACAGCAATATGCCCAGACAACTGATGTGCCAGAAGGACTCTGAGGAAATAGCTGCCTTTAAGAGAGTGCTTTGAAGTTACCATTTGTACCACCCAAACTACTTGGGTTGGATCAGTTTTTTACTGGATTTCTTTCATGAGAAGCTCTTTTTGTCCCATTTGAAGAGTTTCTTTGTGAGCAATGAATAAGGATGCATCTTGTGAATGATGACTTCAAAAGATGATTTTGGTAGCTTATCTTGCAAAAGCTTCTCTCGTGAAGGAAGCGCTGCAGAGCCCTTGTACTGATAACAGTGATAGCACATGCAATGTGCCTCTTACCACTGGGCTGTCTGCACTGTCACTTTTCAATATAACTACGAAGCAAATCTGTGCAAACTAGGGCTTTTATTAATTTATATATTTGTAGAAATACACTGTCTTTTATAATGCAACTTTTTTTTTTCCTTCAAACATTTCAAAACAAAGCTGGTCCTGCTGAAGTCAATGAAAGTTTACTCACTGCCTGGTGAGTAAAGAAGAACTGCAATTTCGACTATTTTGGGAATGGTAAAGTCAAGTATATCTTTATGTTTAAAAAACTAAAGGTGTTGGGTTTTTTAAGTTTTGTTTTCTGTACTGAGTTTTAATGGAGGACAAAAGAATATTTGCACACCAAAGCAGCTAGCCAAAAGTAAAAATTACATTCATAAAAGGAAAACTGATGGCCTGCGTCAGCAGGTAGACACTTAATAAAAGTTTCTAACCAGCACTCAGCCTGTAGGTGCAGTGAAGACTGACATGTAAAACCATACCACATTGTCACATTGTAGGCAACACTTCCCTATAGGTTTCTGCATACCCAGACATAAGTTAATTTTGAATGTGTTAAACATTAAGTGTTTTAAAACCAATACATTTTTTAACTAAAAAAACCCCCAAAAACGTGGTCATAGCTGTTTTTTTAAAATATGAAAACAATGATACACTGAGTTCTATGTGTGAAAGACATTATTCACGCCTACAGCCACATACTTTGTCATTAGACACTGAATAAATCAATTCTTTTAATACTCTTTAGCATAGATGTAATGACAATTGAATGGTTGTGCAAACACAGTACAAACTTGCACGTGGACAGTCTCTGAGTCCGAACAATTCCTGTTCACAAGAATTCTTGTATAAAATTGTACCAGCTAATGGGTATGGAAAGACAAGTATTAGGGATTGGAGCATTCATACATCCTTTGCACAGAACTTCTGGCAGTGTTCGCTTCCGAGCAGGTCAGTACATTTTTCCCTCTGTAGATGCACTCTATTTCTGGGTGTTTTCACCTTCCCGCCTTCCTGTGCACGCTGTATGATCATGGCCAAACTCCTGCTCAGTTCCACAGATATTCTGAACTCATTTTACGCAGAACTTTAAAAAAAATACCCTGCTGGAAGCCTTACAACACTCTGATATTTTAGCTTAAAGGATTCTATGGATCAATAGAAACACTCATTGAAGATGTTACTAACTTATAACTGGGAAATTAAAAATTACAGCAATTAGGGAACAACATTTCTCTCCTTTTCTTCTAGGCTCTGTTTTAAGTTAACGTGATCAATCCCCACTGACCTCAGCAGAGAAAGTTTTTCAGATTTGCATTAGGCTATATCCTACAGGCAATAAAAAAACCAGCCCCAAAACACAAGTTTACATATGCTTTATGTGATGAGATTACTTTCCTACGTTTAGCAACATGATGATATAATTTTCTGTTGCTTCCTGCCTTTATTCACACTGAAGCTGGAACCCAGGATGTCATAGTTGCATCACACAATGATGGGAAGACTCTTACAGTAACTAATAATAACAACAGATTGCTTTTTGTCAATGCAAGCCAGGCTAATTTCTACAATAAGATGTAAAATGCAAAGTGGACTCCTTTCAGTTTCTTTTCTCAGATGTTCTCCTTTTGCGTAAGTGATACTGCCATGGCAGTTGTGATACTCAGAATAGAAAATTGAAACAAAAATAAAATTCATGAGCAGGCAACAAACCCAAATGACACCCAAGATGCATGGAGCACAGTTACTCTTCAATACACTTCAGAGGTTCTGTAGCAAGCTGACAGCAGTGATGCTGGGGGCAGGGCCAGCAAGCATGGAAATGGGGTCAAAAAGCAAGGAACTGGCAAGGCTTCTCTGACAGCATTAATGCAGGAGAGGGACAGACCTTCTGGGAGTCAGCTCATGTCTGAGCCAAGGACAACCAGAAGAGCTGTAGGGAGAGGGGTCTGGAGATACTGGAGGTCCTCTTTAAGAGCTAGCTTGGGAAATAGGTGTGATGTGGGTTGCCAAGTCCACTTGAGTTGCCCCCAGCACAGCCCTCTTCGGAATCAGTCAGTAACATATGGAGGCAAGCATAAAACCCATAGTCCCAGAGATGAAAAATCAGAAGCATGACAGTGTGTCCTTTTCACAAGCATCTGTGTATTTTTTAAGGCAAGATACCTGGGGATCAGCAGGATATTTACCTTAAAACACATACTTCAGGACCTTTCACCCTACCTGTGTGGGCTGAATGTGCAAAAGAAGTGCAATATCATATCAGAAGCTAAACTGAGAGAGTATCAGAAAGCTAGTACATGCCTATCCTTCCCATAATCAGTCATAATGTAATTTAGAACCAGTAATCAGTAATTGATTACTTGTACAAAGTAACCACAACAACTTCCATCCTGGATGCAAAGGAATTCTTTTTGGAGACACAAGTAACTCTGATTCCAGAGATGGTTTTAAAAGCAGCATTATATGGGATAAAAAGCCAGGAACATAAAGAGTAAAGCACACTAGTGCATTAAAGGAAAAATAAGAGCCTCCAGAAACTTACCACTGACGTAAGAGCCATCTGAAAACTGTAGATTCGTGCAAGTCCAAAGTCAGCTAACTTTATCTGCCCACTGCTGGTTACAAGGATATTTTGGGGTTTCAGGTCGCGATGTACCACACGATGTGAATGCAGAAAATCCAGTCCTCGAAACAGCTGAAGCATCATATCCTAAATATAGAGAAGAAATCAATATGCAATTATCAAGACAAGGTGGCTAATAAGTAAACTCCCTGTCATAATCTGCAAAACTAATTTAATAAATATTGACTTAAATATGAGCACAAGGGATAAAACCAGCTATTAATACAAAATGGATAGGATGTTACTAAAACCAGCTGACTTGAATAGATGCCTTTATCAAGTTAATGTGTTGTTTCTAGTTGAATTACTTGAGGCTGATTGATAGAAGGATAAAGACTAGTCAATATCTTTATAAGAAATAGCAAAAGCATGTCTGTAAATTCCACGACAACTTCAAAAGAATGCTGTTCAAGTGAGAAAAATACATAGCAGGCTTTGCTCTTAACTTTAAACCACACAACACTTTGCATCTCACAAGACTGTGCTTTGTCCTGCCCCACTGAAGGGAAATTCTATTATTCACTTCAACAGGCACAAGGATCTCTTTCAATCAGAAGGTGGTTTAAATAACAAATTTGCCAGAATTTAATGTTATAGAGGGGAAAAAGTTTACTTAGCAAAACCTGTTGTATCGAATTTACTGAATAGGGCAGAAACTATCTTTAGATCAAAGTTTAACACTACATCAGCGTAGTAATCGTAACTAACAGTTCCCATTTTGCTTTCTGTTTTGTTGTAGGGATGAAAACTTCTTTGACATTTCCACAGCTGAAGCAACTATTTTATAGGTACTCATGTTTTCACATTAATCTTAGTAACGTGAAAGGAATGAACCAACAGACTCAAAACTAAATACTAGAAATCCCCCAAATTCCACATTAGAAGGATACTGTCAACTTGAAATTTATATTTTCAAAATAGGCAGTTACAAGAAGATGCTGCAACAAGTAAGAAACAAAAAGGATAGAGAAGAAGTTTATTTTCTGTATGCACTTCACTTGAGCTTACAAAACTCCAGCTCTGTGTTTCCTTGGTGACATATGTCCTTTCCATAAGCCATGTAGCAAGGTGTCCACCAATCCCCTCATTAGCAAACAAAATGATCTTGGAGAAGTGGATGGCATGAAGCATGAGAAAAGGGAAGATGGATACATTGAAGTTGGTTGGATTTGTTCTTCTCTATGGACTTGGGCATGTTTCAAGTAAATATTAAAGATACACTATTACAAGGAATGATATCTGAACATGAGTTTAAAAATAGCTCAGAACATTCAGTTTGATAGTATTGCTTTAGCTGGATGCATTTTTAAGGTACACTTTAAAGACACTGTTACATAATTCAATACAAAATTATTACTTTCACCCAATGTTGCCATATCACCTCTACAGAAATTATTATAAAATGTACAGATATTAAGGCTGGAGGTCGTAATCTGACCTCTGACCAAACATGGCTATTTCTGTATATAGCCTGTAACTGTCTGCCAAGTAACAGTGGGCTGCTCATAAAATAATTGGTTTTCATTTAAAGACCCTGATGATGGAGCTATTGCCATGGAACTATGGATGCTGTGACAGCATTTAATTATTATCACCTCTGACAAATAGTGGTAAATTGAGCACCCTGATCCTTGTAGAGCTGATGCCTTTTATTCCCTTTGCTTTCCCAGGAAAAATTGGGATCTGATAATTTTGATAACTAGTATAATAGGGTTTTCACCTTTAAAGCAAATATACAAGTGTATTGAATCCTCTTGTATTTATATCATTTCCCTTTGCAGTCCAGAAATATGTGGAAGAGCTAGGACTAGAGCTCTGCAGCTTTCAGTCACCAGTAGAATTAAAACATGTCATAATCTGATCATTCTGTGCTATTACAACGGAAATCAAATCCCAACAGTCTTTACAGATGTAAAAATATGCCAACTCCATTTAACTTGTGGTTATCCTAAGTACGTACCTAATGGTTTCACAGAATTTGGCCTTTTATTTTTTATTTGTTTTTTTTTTTTTTTTATTCCAGGTAGACATAATATCAGACAAAAAAAAAGAATATATTTTAAAGAACTTAAGGATTAGTCAGTAGACCCTGGCAAGTCCCTTTCTGGTGACATTTCTGCATCCTACGCCAGTTCCAAGTATGTAAACTCATTCCTGCATTTACCAAACATATCAAGAATACTTTTTTCCTACAACCCATGTCGGTTTTGTTTCAACTTTTTTCCTCAAGCACAGCAAGTGCAATTCTACTCTACTATCTGCAAGTTGCAAGAAATGTCTTCAGTTTATAAATTCACAGTCTTCTTCCAGGCACAGGTAAAAAAGAAAATATTTGAAAATGGAAACTGGTATATCTTTCTCTCTCCCCATAGGACTCAAAAGATGAGTATCATTTACTGAAATTTTCTTCACACGTAAAAAAATGTCAGGTACTGCAGAAAAGTATACCAGAAAAGTGTTAATTTGAAAGGTATTAGGAAAAAAGAAGGAAAAATGGGGGAAAAAAAAAGTTATATTTTCTCTTCCAGGAAATTCAGAGATAGTCCACATAGGCCATTCTCTGGTATTCATTTTGAACTGCTGATTATGTTTTTTTGCTATCCCTTATTATTTACTATTACACATATGAACAGATTGCAGTTCAGAATTATCTTGCGAGACTTTTTTATCCATAATGAATGATCAGTTTTGTGCTGTACATAAGCCTAGTCAAAACCCACTCAGCCTCACATTTGGAAAATGACTTCATTCTCTCAGCCACTTGCAAGAAACATCAGAATCGGTCTGGGTTGTGTGTTTTCTTTGATACTGTACCTAAGATCAGAAGATACTAACCTTCCCTAGCAAATTGGATAAAGGCTGTAACTGTGCGCAAGCCAGATCACTAAATCAGAATAACTACAATTATCTGATGGAAGAGCATCCATTTTTATTAATGATGATTACATAGTATTATCTCAATTACCAAGATCTAGAAATAACAGCATCTTCATGTGCCTCAAAAATTAGTTTTTTCCATGTCTGCTTTTCCCTGAGAAATTTTCTGTGATAATTAGGCATAACATACTCTAGAATTAAGAGCTAAAAACTTATTTCAAAAGTTAATTAAAATTGATAGATTCTATGCAACAAACAAGAAGATTCACATCTTAGCAAATTTTGAGGAGTAAGCTCTGAATGATGACCAAACTTCTTTTGACATCTGTCAGATGCTCTTTGGATATTTTATGCTTACAAACATAGACAAAAATAGGACCTGTTGTTTCACATCAGAGATTTCTGCCATGCTTTTAATATCACAAAACCTACAATGGTTCTTGCCCAAGTACAAGATATATACATTATTCCACTGTGATTCATTTCAGATAATCATGGTTTTGCAATGTTTTCCCTTTTCAGGTTATTTTGTCAGTGTGGTCTATGAACAAATCTAAAATATTTATCCATAACTCAGTTCAAAACTGAGCTATTTTGGGATGTGATGAAAAAATACACTTTCTTTAGAGGCAAATGTGTAGCTTTAAGTTTGTAAAAGGCTTATAATGGAAACACTCAGGAGAAAAATTTGTTATGGAAATGCTGCATCTTTTGCATGTTCCACCATATACAGTACCAGCATTGCTCAGTCTGGTATTTATTGATCCTCTCAGCACTGAATGTCAGGACCAAATTATGATGAACTTTTCAAGCAATAAGATATTATGTCACAAGTCTCCATAATACAAAGAAATACATCCTGCATATTGTGTCTCTGGCATTAGTGAGGGTAGGGATAGGCTTGGGTTAGGCCGAGCAGCTACTGTTGCTTCATGGCCCAGATTTCCCGACTCAGGGGCAGCAGGCGCAGAAAGCCTTGATTCCTGCAGACTTTTGTCTCCTCCTTGTCCCATGCCCTGCTTTGACTCTACACTTTACTGACCCCTCTTAACCCTTCCAAGCAATTGGTTTTCAAAATACCACTCAGATCCTTTAAGTGTCACCCACTATCTTCACTTCCAGCTAAAATACCTGTCAGTTGCCCGCAGTAATTTACGTATTGTATAAAACCATCCGGATTGTCTGGATTATTCTGCCTGCCTAATCCGAAGAGGATGGCATGGCTGTCGACCAAATAATTCAAGTATCTACTCTAAGAAAATAGAAAGAACGAAGCTGGTTTGGGTGTTTGTGCCCAGGTGCTGGTAGCTGGGGCTGCAGGAGCCTCTGTCAGGGGAGGCTGGGGACTGCCCCATGCCAGACACAGCCAGTTCCAGCTGGTTCCAGCAGACTCACCGCAGGGCACAGCTGGGCCCCTAAGCCAACATGGTGGCGACTCCGTGAAAACATATCTAAGAAAGGGCAGAAAAGGCTGGAGGGAAAGAGGAGGAGAGAACTGCAGGGGGAATAAACAGTACAAGGAACACCAAGGTGAAAGGAAGAGGAAGAGGAAGAAGGGGAGAAAGAGGAGGTATCCATAGCAGAGTAGATATCCACACTGTAGCCTGCGGAGGACCTGCATTGCAGCAGGGAACTGCAGTTTATGGAGAGGATCTTTGCTGAAGAAGGCAGGAAGTGTGAGGAGGAAGAAGCAGCAGAGAGAAGCCACTGAGGACTGACCACAGACACTTACGCTCCATGCCCCTGTGCTGCTTGGGATGGGGAGAGTCGAGAGTGATGTGGAGCCTGTGAAAAAGGCAGGGGAAGGAGCTCTTTCAGTGTTTGCCTTCCCCCTCCCCCACTTCCTCCCCCCCCTCCATGTGAATTAGCAATTAAGTATTAAGTATCTTAAATGTCACTCAACTAAGTCCATTTTCCCCAGGGTGAGTCTATTTTGCCCGTGACGGTAACTGGTAAGCAATCTTCCTGTCTTATCTCAGCCCACAGGTTTTTTTTGTTCCTTGTTCTTTAATTTCTCTACCCTTCCTGCTGAGGTGAGGGAAGTGAGTGGGAGAGGCTGTTGGGTGTTTGGGTGGGAGTCTGGCTGTTGGGCAAGGCTAACCACCACCACGGGTTAGATGCTAGATTTTGTCTTTTTAAAGGGGGACACAGCACATTGCAAAACAGAGGAAAATGCCAAGAATAATATGTCTTCAGAGAACATAGGCACAACAGAGGTAATATACACATATGAACGGTTATGTGAAGCTCACAGTGTTCCTCTGTTGACTAGTATGTGAAGAATGAAAAACCTTTAACTATATTGCCCTTGGTTATGGTAAGAGGAGTTACTAATACCAGAGAAAGTAAGTCTGTGGAAGCCCACAAATATACTTGCTTGTATCACGAAATAAAAACAATACAGTACAGATCCCTGTCAGCTACAACAGACCCTACATTTGTACTAATGCACAGGGGTTTTATGGTTTGGTTTTGTTTTGTTTTTAACCTGACAGTTTTACTCTTCCCGCTCAATTGCTGTGCTAACATTTACTAAGACACAATAATCCTTTAGAATGTCCTAACGTTTCTCCTACTTGTCTGTGGAGTATCTCACGAGCCTGCACAAACACCTGCATCCTTCACCCAGTTTCTATCTATTTGTAATTATTTTTCTCGTTTTGCTGAGCAGAATGGAATGTCCCTATCTGCATGGCAGGTATTGGGATAGTTGTCCTGAACATTTCCTGTAGAAGAGTTTGTGTAGAGACGACCACAAATATAAACAAAGGGGAGGAGTTTTAGACAGCAATGTGTATGAACAAATCAGTTAAGCCAGTTTGATGAAAAGGCTCACTGCCTCTCACTGAACATCAGGAC
Organism: Chloroceryle aenea; assembly: GCA_013399075.1. NCBI lineage: Eukaryota > Metazoa > Chordata > Aves > Coraciiformes > Cerylidae > Chloroceryle > Chloroceryle aenea. The sequence goes on from VWZY01008281.1 coordinate 93,255, forward strand.
CTCCCCGGGGCAGAAGAGGAGGAGGATGAGGCCTCCTTTGTATCCTACAGGATTATATAGAACTCCCAACCATCAAATTGCTTTTATTTTAAAGGGTGTTTTTTGACATGCTAGAATGAAAGTTTAAAGAGCTCTCACATTTCTGGACCTATTTTTGAAGCAGAAAAATTACAGCACTTCTATGGTTATACTTTGTAACAAACAGTCAGCGTTAATTAATGCTGAAAAAACAATGGCATTCCTGAGGAATTACACAGTACAGATACATGAATAGCAAAAGACATGATTAATGTTGTTATACTGAATCCCAAAGGCATTAGTAATAATGTAGTGACTCCCTGTTAGATGCAGTGATTTTCTTTTTAAAATCTTGTCCTCACACTGTGCTGGGAACCCATCACTCCAGTCTATCTAGAATGCCATGACTGTGATGGTGGGGGCAGAGAAGCAATTCTCCACAGCTTGTGAAGCTGCAGGATGCTGTTCCCCATGTAGCCAGCTGGTTGTAGTAGCTGGGACACACTAAGAGGCAGATCGATCCCTGCCCTTGTGCCTTTTTCCTCTTTCTCTCAGGACAAAGCTTCTCTGATTGGTGTCCCTGCAGGGCATTCTGAACAGGAAGGAGGAGGTTGTGCTCTTTGCCTTCACCTAGCCACCCTGTAGCCTCTCAAGAGTCATCCATGATACAATCTAACATACACCCAGGATACAGAGCTCTTACTTTTCCTTAAATTGGCTAACAGTTTATCTCAGGGTAGTCCTATTACTTTCTATAAAAGTATTCACAGGCCAAGGGTCGTTCTGCAGAATAAAAGACTGCTGTGATATTCCTGTCAATTAACGAAAGAGTACCAAGAGAACATGAACTTCACAGCATGTTCAATTTAAATATGTTCACTGTTTTGATAAGAGAACAAATCCAAATGACCCCTTCACTGAGTATTAATCAACCTTATTGTACAAGATAAAATACCCATTTTTCTGTTAAAATAAAATGCTGTACAGAAAGAAAAATACCACAAATTCCTTTAGTGTATTGTTAGCAGAAGGGAAATGGTACCTGCCAAGCTCATGCAAGGAATTTGTCTAATACTTGGTGTTTTGTACACTGCTGCCCTAAAGATAAATAATTGCAAATTAATCAACAGTTTTGTATATTTTAAAATATGAAGTAAAATACTCAAGTAATTATTTTTAATCGTAACATTATCAGAAAAAAAAATTCACAGAATCACAGAATGGTATGAGTTGGAAGGGACCTCTGCAGATGATCTAGTACAAGCCCCCATCAAATCAGGTTCACTTAGAGCAGGTAGCAGAGGAACACATCCAGCCAGGTTTTAAATGTCTCCAGAGAAGGAGACTCCACAACCTCTCTGGGCAGCCTGTTCCAGTGCTACATCACCCTCACAGAACAAAGTTTTTCCTTATGTTTAGGCAGAACTTCCTATGTTCCAGTATGCTCCTGTTGCCCCTGGTTCTACCACGGGGCACCACTTAAAAGAGGCTGGCCCCATCTCCTTTATTCCCAACCTTTCAATATTTATAAGCATTGGTTTCAGCTACTCCTCCACCATTTTGTCTCATCAGCAAACTTATTGAGGTACACCCTGTCTCTTTATCCAGGTCACTGATGATGTGTTGACCAAGACTGGACCCAGTATTGACCTCTGGGGAACACTGCTAGCTACAGGCCTCCAACTAGGTTCTGCACCACTGATCACAAGCCTCTGAGCTCTGTCGTTCAGACTGTTCTCATTCCATCTCACTGTCCACTTGTCTAATCCACATCACCTGAGCTTACCTATAAGGATGTTATGGGAGACGGTGTAAAAAGCCTTGCTGAAGTCAAGGTGGACAACATCCACTGCTCTACCTTCATCTACTCAGCAAGTCATGGCATCATAGAAGGCCATCAGATTAGTTAAGCATGATTTCCCTTNCATTTTCCATGTTGACCATTCCTGAGAACCTCCTTTTCCTCCATGTGCTTAGAGATGACCTCCAGAATGAACGGTTCCATCACCTTTCCAGGGGTGTAGGGGAGGCTGATTTACCTGTAATCTCCTGGGTCCTCCTTCTTGCCCTTTTTGAAGATTGGAGTGACATTGACTTTTCT
>VWZY01008281.1:96148-143383 GCA_013399075.1 Chloroceryle aenea
TTTTCCTCCATGTGCTTAGAGATGACCTCCAGAATGAACGGTTCCATCACCTTTCCAGGGGTGTAGGGGAGGCTGATTTACCTGTAATCTCCTGGTGCCTCCTTCTTGCCCTTTTTGAAGATTGGAGTGACATTGACTTTTCTTCAGTCCTCAGGTACCTCTCCTGTTCTCCATTATCTTTCCATGAGAGTGGCATAGCAACAGTATCAGACAGCTCTCTCAGCAGTCCTGGGCACACTCCATCAGGGCTCAAGGATTTGTGGGTGTCCAGTTTGCCTAAATGACCTCTAACCTGATCCTCATTGACCAAGGGAGAGTCTTCATTCCTCGAAGATCCTTCTCTTACCTCAAGGGACTGGAATTCCTGAGGGCTGGTCTTAGCAGTGAAGACTGAGGCAAAAAAGGCATTCAGTAACTTTGCCTTCTTCTGTGCCCTCCGTCACCAGGGCACCCACCTAATTCAGCAGCAGGCCCACATTTTCCCTAGTCTTTCATTTCCTACTGACATACTTGAAGAGGCACTTCTTGTTATCTTTAACATCCCTGGCCAGATTTAATTCCAAGAGGACCTTAGGCTCCCTCGTTGCATCCCTACATACTCTGACAATGTTCCTATGTTCCTCCAAAGAGGCCAGCCCCTTTTCCCACATTCTGTAAACTTCCTTCTGCCATTAGAGTTTTTCCAGAAGCTCCTTGTTCACCCATGCAGGTATTCTGATAAACAGCTTCTAATCTATTTTAAACTACTTTTATAAGAAAGAAAGCACAGCTCAGACAAGTGATTCTTGATATTCCAGTTGTTAGGATGAAGAACTCAACAGACACGCACACTCATTCATTTTAGTGTTTTGAATAGTGCCACTGAATGCAATGTTATCCATACCAGACTACTGCAAAAGTATATACACTGAAATTAATATAGGTGGGTTGTTTTGGTGGTGTTTGTTGTTGATTTTTTTTGTTTGTTTGTTTTGTTTTGTTTTGTTGTGGAGTGGGTGTGTGTTTTTACGTCTGGAACTGTTTGTATAACAATTGAAGATACAATACCTGAAGGACTGGAGTCTCTAAACCACCATTTTGAAGGCTATTTGGGCTGCTATTAGAAGTAGTAAGGTAACCAAGATGACAAAGTCCTAAATAAATTAGTGTGGAATATGATAATCAGTCAATCAATTAATAGTCAATCTAGTAAAATGCAAACGTCATTATTATGCATGAACCTGCCTGTATATCATGAACATTTTAAGTCATTTACAAGCAGAATTACAACAACTGTGCACAAGACTTGGGAAAAGTGCAAAATTTTAACTGAATTTTAAAGGTCTTTGAACAGTTTTGAGGTTTAAAAATGCTGTTGCGGGGCCCTGAGTTTGTGATTGAATTCTATGTATGTATAGAATAGCTTTCATTATACCAAGGCACTATTTTCCTTTTGCCATGCTCTTCTTTGTGTGTTTTCAATACACAGCCACCACAACAGGTTTAACGTGTCATGTTCTAGTCCCTTTGCTTAAATTTACCAACTGGCCCTTCTAAGTCAGAATGGAGTCACTAAATTTGTTCTGCTGCAGGAGATCCTGCCCAAGCATATTTTGGAGTGCTCCAGACACTCCAGAAACACCAGTGCTCACCAGCAGTAAAGGCAATGTAATTAAGACAAACAAATGCACCCAACTGTGCTCAAGGAACTGTTCTGAGTAACATTCTGTCTGGCCTCCTTAAAATAGAGACCCGGATTAATATTTTGGGGGTCTTTAAAAGTTTCAATTTTAGTATATGACTGTGTTACCCGTATTTTAATACTGCCAGGTTTTCATACTGATCTCAGTAGTTGTGAGCCAAAGATCAGTTTAAGTATATGAAATGTGTATTTAACCTTTGTGGAATATATACGTACATACAGATGTATAGGCCTCACGTGGATGCATTTAATTTCACGCAGATCAATATTAATTCAAGTGTCTGTAAATCTTTCCACATCAATTTCTTATTTTATAGATTAACACCTGTCAAGACAGTTTGCAATATAAGTCTTTCATGTTTTACTTTATCAACTGCTATTTTTCATATTCGATGAGAAGAATTTGCATGACTAAAAAGAATCCTATATTATTGTCCTACTTACTTATTTTCAGTGATTCAGTGTATCAAAAGTTCCTATCAAAGTGAAGCTACCAGACATGTAAATGAAACACAATCTGGCTACTCATATTGTTAAGAAAAAATCCATGCAAATTAATTGAGAACAGAGGGGAATTTTGTTCTAACAATCTGACAGAAATTGGCAAGTGTGCCACTGTTAGCAAGACCTGTCCCAGCTGTGAAATTTTTGTAGCAGGTAAATGAAACTGCGATTAACAATCTCTGTCACCATTCCACTCAAACCTTTCCACTCTTTGTGCCCAGTAGAAAAAAACAATAGAAAGCAGAGCTCTTAACAGAATGTATAGATTTGATCATAGATAAGGAAACAAATATTTTTTCCTGTATCTCTGGATGATATCACCACTGTTTTGTACATCCCCCAATACCTTCTGGGAAACTTGATAACTATTTTGGAGATAGTTGTCTCTCACAGTGAATCCTGGTTTGACAGCTGTCACCTGCTCTGTTTTTTATTCCTCACATCATCTGATAAAGAGATGAAGACTACACTGTACAAGAAATCCCCCAAACTTTACTGGCTCACCCAGTCGGTAAGCCCCATACAAATGACTTGAAATAGCATCTGAGATTTGTATGCATTGGCTCTGAAGCCCCTTCTTGCTTATTTCTAGGAACTGACACCAGTCAAAATTTGGTATCTAAGCAACACATCAGGTCTAGCTGGATAGCCACAGCAGAGCTGCAATTTGAATTCTGGAGTACACTTTTAATGTAATTCCAGTTTCTTTAATTGTCATGTTTCTCAACAACGCATGTCATCTTTCCTTCAACTGATGCTGTGAGACTCTTCCTTGTGGGGTAAAACCCAGACTTTCACTTGACTAAGTCAATCTACTCTGGAGCACTGTGTGAGCTCACCTGTTTCTATCACCTCTCAGTAGGGCTCAGTGATTTCAGTTTTTAAAAAAGATTTGTGATTGCTTTTAATACTATGTATTTCCTTCTCTCATTGTGGGACATTGTTGTAATTTTCTCTTTGTAGACTTTGCTTCTGCATTCCCAAGCTTTATTTTGGGACATCCTAAGTGTAGCATCACTTGCTGCAGTCCTTGTGGAAGCTCTCCTGATGTAATCAGAGAAATTTGTCCACCCAGAAAAGCCACAAAGCTGGATGTGACTCCCCTCAGCTGCTTCAGTATGGTTCTGAGAGGAGTTCACAGAAATCACTGTCTCACTCCCTGCCAGGCTCTCCAAACTGCAATAAATTATCAACTACTGACAAGTCAATTCTCCTGTGGTGAGTGGCCACTCACACCGGTCCTTATGAGAAACAGGGTCTACAGAGAAACTTCTTCCCCAGAGGAGAACACTGTTCGATCAGCCCTGCAGCTATCTATGGCACCTTTAGACGCAGTTGGTCATAACAGCTCTTTTAATTTACTCAAACTCCATGAAGGGTTAAAAATATAGCATAAGTTGACAGCCAACACTCCTCGCTAACAGGAAAGACACGTTGCTGTGGGGCCCAGATCTCAGCTTCTCCTTCCCTGCATCTGTCTGTGGATAGCAGCTAATTGTATCCACTTGTTTAACCTCGGGGATAACGTCTGGAGGGGACCAAGTGCCACAAGCATACTTTTTTTTTTTTGTTTTAACGGTCATTTCCTCTCTGGTGTAACTTGCATGACAGCATGTGACAAGCAGAAATTAATGGGGACACTGCTGTGCCAATACGTCTTGAATTGCCTTGACACTGGCTGCAGGCTGCCTGCTTGGACCCAGCCAAGACCTCACATGAAATGTGGCAAGGGGCCCACATCTCTATTCACTAACAAGCCAGCTGGTCAGTGATTAGAAAGCTGAAACAATGCTGTGCACATACATCAAGAAAAATGCTTTATAAACTGCTCTAGACTTAGGAGGTAAAGTCTCCTACAAGGGTAAATCTGTAAATTTATCTTCTGTGGACTGATAAGTTAACATCAGAGATAGTGTGGAAGACCCTGGAAGGTGACTGTCCTACATTGTCATCTGAGCACAAGAAGAGCTAACCTCAGAACAAAGACCATCTTAACATGAGCAAAGTCAAGTGCAAACAGCTTAGACCAAATGGATCCTGGTCCGGAGGAGCATTCAAATTATGTAAATACATAGAGATTTATGAAAGACTACTCTTCCTAATGGTCTATCAACACCTTGGCACCATTACTGACATTTCTGCAGAAATTCTCATTGGATTTGTCTGCAGTGTGCCATCATGAAGGCTGGGATTTGTTTATATGCTGATACATAACAACAAAGGATAAGGCTTTAGAAGCATCCCGGGGGATTTGGATGACCAGACCTCCTACAATCAAGGCAGTTTAGAACATTTCAGCCAAGACTTTTTAAAAAACTGTCAAATCATTGGTGAGACACAAAAGGCTCAGAATGACTGTTCCTTTAATTTGTCTCTCAGTTGTTTAAGCAGTATCCACTAAAAATGCACGGGTTTTTTATGAAACACCTGCATGGCAACAAGAAAATAAGTTATGCTTTTTTTAAACTGAGAAAGAACCAGTCAATAGGATGCTACAGATTATAAACAAATGTCACGTAAAATCAATGGGACTTGAGCACTTAATTCCTATGTCTCCTTCAAAGTTATAAACTCAGTCCAGCAATTTTTGTTTAACAGGAAACTTAATTAAACTTAGTATAAGACAAGCCTGCTCCATTTCCTGATATATAAGGAAAGATATTTTGTGCCGTATACAGATACGTAAGAGCTCAAGGCAATGGAATAGATGTAGGCAGGATAACAGGGTCACCTTTATGAATTAGAAATTAGGGTTCCTAGGTTGGACTTTGGCCTAATTAGTTTTGACTGCTTACATCATAAAAATGTCTAGGAATTCATGATAGTCATGGACAACACTTGCATACTGAATAAGGTGGCAAAAGCAAAGTCCAGTGAAGATGCTAGGGTTCTATCCATCCGCTTTCAAAGATGTGAGCTGATCCTTTGGCTTTTTAATATTTCCATCCTCCTCCCACACTCATGGAACCAGCAGGACCTTCAGAGGGATACAGCCAACCTTCTCCGAGACAAAAGTGTCAGCATGACACCAGACACAGAAATACAGCTATTCTCTAGAGTTAGACACTCTTTAAATAAATAGTTACATTTTTATTAAAGATGTGAACACAGAGGAAAGTAAGAAGACACTCCCTTCCTAACCCTTCAGGGAATGCATAATAAATAAAGCTGTTGTGCACTCTTTAAAAAACCACTTTTCAGTAATCTGGTTTTTTTTTGCTTGTAATGTACTTGTGTAGCAGAAGTACCATAGTGCTCCTTAGTTCTGTACAACGGCTGTACATTGGAGTCATTCACTATCTGAGCTCTAGTTACAGGAATTCATTTAACATTACTGCCTCTCTTGCTCTATATTATGAATTCAGAGATAATGGTTAACTACTTCATGAGTGTTGAAAAAATTAACTGGTTAATGTTTGTTAAGTACACCAAAGATCTAGAATTTGCTTTCAGTTTTAAAGGCATAACAACCTTCAAAAAAACCAAGGATATACACAAGAGGAAAGATTTCTTGGATATAGATTATAGGCAGAAATGGGCTTCAAGGTAGAGCTGAGAGGCAACACACAGTGACCTACTGGAACCATCTTGTCCAGGACCCCCAATTCAAGAATTGCACATATAGCTTTGCAATGTTGTTACAGCATTGTATGATCTGTCAAAATAGTCTTCAGGATAAGAATCTTAATGCTGCTTTACTACATCTACATCAAAAGTAGGGAAAAAAAAGAACTCCTTCTTGGAAGCACTTAGTAAAAAATCATTAGCTCTTGAACCACCAGCTTTACTAAGAGAACAAGAAGTTCAACCTACAGGTAAGGCATAGAAAAGAGATTTTGCAAGAGGAGTCAAGCAAGTGCACAAATTCTTCTGTTTTCACTGAAAGCACGGTTAGTTTTCCTGACAGCAGCAGAGTAGTGGAATGGCTGACCATTCCCTTCCACTTACATAGTCTATCACTTTTTCCTTTCTTTACTGGGTTCCTACCTTTTCCTTTATTTCTTTCTTTTCTCCATGTGCCCTGTTGCCCTTTCCTGCCACATGCTCAGTTCTGACCCTTCTCTTCACGCCTCCACCACACCCCATCTCAGCCATTTCTTCTCCCACCACTCTCAGTCTCAGACTCTGTGGTCCTATTCCATCTCTTTGGGTTGCTACCTTCCACAGGCCAGGTGATTAGGGAGCAAGGTAGACCAGCAGAAGATGCTACTAGTATGCCTCATCATTTCATCTCTGGATTTCATGTAGAACAAGCTGTAACAGATAGTGATGTGTCTGAGATGTTTGCTGTGGCTGCAGTGGTGGGATATGATCCCACACAGACTCTCTCTAAAGTGCCAGCGGCCATGGGACCTCCTGTTCTGAGCAAAATGACACTGATTTACATTAGCGTAAATTAGTGTAAACCTCACCTTGTTTTCTTTTGAACACTTGACTGGTTCTTAAGAAAGGAGGCATCTTCAACTCGTTGTGACACAATGAGCGATGAGCCTACTTATTCCTTAATGGTAGCACAATAGACAAGAATCAGGTCTGCTTTGGGAGTGAGAGTGAGGCTTGGGGAATGGGGGAAGGTGCAACATGAGAGTCAATAGTCCTCTTAGGAAGGGAGAATTGCCTCCAATCTTTCACAGGCATGACATTCTCTCCCTTCCCCCACTTCTCAAGATGCTAAACAAAACAGGCTCTTAAGAGGTTTTTAATAAAAAGCCAAAAGTATGTCAGGAGTTAATTTGTAAAAATAACCAATCAATGGAACTGACTGCTTCCATGAAGAAGTATCTTTTAAAAGTAAAGTGTCACAAATGTTGTGCATGACAAACAGAGCTCATGACAAATGCATCATTGCCTCTCAAAAGGGTAACTTTTGACGAGCGAAAAAGCGTGCTATTGATTACGTAAGCCAATTTGGAAAAGAAAACTACATGTCTTGTTTGTAGCAGCACTGTAACCATTAATGGAAAACCTATGAGAATAAAAGCAGTTACTATCCAGACAACCTGAAGCACATACTGTGCTTTGCTGAATCAGGTCCTAGAAAGACAAGTCTTTTGTTTTCCCTGTTAACAAAAAACCCCCAACCAATCATACGATACAATATCAAACTCTATGTTATTCTCAGATGGCAGTCAATTAAGTAGAAACAAACTGTATCTTCAGAAGGGCAAATGAGAGAGTCTAGGGATCATTATCAAAGGACTTCTGTTTTCTTTTGTTTATTAAATAGCAACTGTATTATTTTCTGCAGCTTTGCAAGCTAGTGAGCAGCTGGGTGTAACACATTTCCATGCTGTGTAACCTCTCCTTATGCTTCGTTAGATTCCTTATCAGGACCAGAAGAAAAGAAATCTCTCTGTTATGCTTTTCCTGTGGCAAAGGAAAAGACAAGATGATGACTTTCCAGCTCATTTCACTTGTACAACATTCTCATCAATCACCATGGGGTAGGTCTTTGTTATTTTCACTGAAGGACTGTTCTTAGTTTTCTGTCACAATGAAGTGTGACTCCACTAAGTAGCAAATCAAGGTTACCTCCACCACATTTGCAGAAGAACAAAATGCAAACATAAGGCTAAAGCTACTTCTGAAATATTTTCCAAGTCCCCAGTTTCACAGGCATAAACCTAAGTCAAGTTAGGTCTAAATTCTTCATTGAAATGAAAGTTAAAGTAGGAAACACTCAGAGCAGCTGAGGTAAGGAAGTTAAACATCAATAACCAAAACTTTTCTGCTTGTTTTGCGACTTTCTGCTCCAGAAACCAAGCAAAGAAACTGTGGTTTATTTTTACTTTAAACTCTCTGTCAAGTATGCATCTCTTTGCAGTTTTGGTTCACTATAGCCCATGCAGTTTGGCCTCTATACTCCTTTTCCTATGTCTTCAATGAGCCCAATAGACATCAGCAGGAATTATGTGAGCAAACAAAAAGCAAGAAAGAGATATAGTGTAATCAAGGCAAAAACATAATTAAAAAATGCTTTGTAAGATGGTCTCTCCTCCTTTAACATCATGGTTTTATATGTCTTTTCCTCTTTGGTCTGTGTTATTTCTCACTGAATGACAGTTATACACAACAGACTATTGTAATAACAAGCATATGGCTCAGAGATCACTGTTGACTTTCTCAAGTCTCAAATTAGACATTTTTATTTAAAATACATGAAAGACATCTGTATACTCTTTCATTAAATGCATTTTACATTTGTAACATCCTACGTATTCTTTTGGAACCATGTCTGTTAAAATGTCGACCCTGGGTTTGGATAGCAAGTATTTCCTTTGTAACGCTAAGGGAGAAGTATGTTACTGTCAAAATTTCTCTCTAAAAGGTCCTTGCTAAAATATTTACTCTGCTTGTCAGAACAGGAATATTTGAAGTTAATTCCAAATGAAAGAATATTTTAGAATGAATCATAACCGAGATGTTAAAAAAAGGCAACATGCTGCCATTTCGGTGCCCCTTCCCTGCTGTAAAACTAAACGAAAAATGACCATGTTTGCATCCACAGAATATTGTAACATTTCAGAGCCTTCTGAGATTCTTTAATTGTAGTTATGCAACAGAAAACTGTCACATCCTAAAACAAAGGACAAAAATTCAACAGCTGAATTTATTGGCTTGGAAATTAAATGCTCTTAAGAGATGGCTAACATGTCTTCTTGATTATTTTTGGCATTTTAAATTTACAGTGTAATGCTTCCTATTGCATAGACCAAAGAAGTGGTCTTAGAAATACTGGTTTTAGAATTTTTATGGCACTGTTTGTAAAGTCACATATTTAGCAACAGTGAAAACTGCTGAGCAGTAACTTTTTTTGCAATTAAGCCACTAATTTCAATTGGCCCTTTATGGTATAAGACACTGTTCAATGTAAATAAAGATATAATGTGCTGGCTTCTAATAAGTTGCTCATGATGGTAAAAAAAAGACACTTCTTTTGAATGGATATTCTCAAGGGTCACGATTTCCAAAGGCAAACAGGATAAATTCTGTGGACAGAACACTTATGGTATTAATGAAAAAAAGTAATAAACAAACCAGTCCATCAAACCTGTGATCCTCCAAAGCCCTTTTCCATTACTGAGTCAGCTTACTACAATGACCAACTATGACACACTTTTGTGAATAGTCAGGAGTCTGGTTCCAAAGGCAAAGACATTGCTTACACACAGGTTTTGAGGGAAAACTACTTCCTCACTCTGACAAAGCATTTAAACACGAGCAAAATGTATGATTATGGCTAATCTGACACTATGGAAACAATGGTTTCCCTTCTTCTTTGCTATAACCTTGGAATTCAACGGGTCAGTAGCATGGGGTAACAACCAATTCTCATCTGTTAGTACTTCTACTTTGCAGTCTTTTCAATCTCACTTCATGGAGCAACATGTTTACACAAAATTAAGCAGAATATGAAGTGCTTTGCTGGAGCAGAGCCTCTGCTCCCATTGGGATTTCTCCTTTAAGGTCTGAAGTTGAACCAGAAGGTTCAGGTACACATTCCAGCATGAGTTTAAGTGTTTTATGTATACTGACAGAAGTGGTAGCACTGTATAGTTGTAATGTTAACAGAGAAGTAAGAAGAAACTAAAATGCTGATGTTTATGTGTCTTTGGGTAAGGCTTCCAACCCAACAACTAAGGACAGATTTAATCTAGGAGCTTGAGCCTTTGTAATTTTCTTTTTCTTAACTGCAAACTGTTCAGGCTTTGCAGGAAAACAAATGCTTGCTAACTGATGCTAATAGCATTGCAGCACACTTACCCCTGGAGGAACCCTAAGAAGTGAACAGTTACACCACAGAAGGATTTGACCCATAGCTGTGCTCTGGAGTACTGAAATTGGCAAATACTACGAAACTACATCTGCTTTATTAAAACTACAAATAAATTAATCATTTTAATTTCTAAATACTTTCCCTTGCTGTCACAACAAGAGCGAACAACAAACAGCATTTCTGCTATTTCACTCGTGTTTCCATTCTAAATATTCTGTCTTCTGGCAGCTACTCGTGAACCTAATCATAATGTGTGTCTTTGTTTGGACTTCTTAAAAAGTGGGATATTCTCAAAATGGAAGAAAGCTCATTTTATTTCACTTTGAAACCTGAGAAACCTGTAACATGAACCATACGCTGACTACAGAGCACTGATATATAAAGGAAGCAGTTGTGTAAATGTGTGAAGTGGCTGTGATGGGGAAACAGCAGAGCAGAGGAGAAGCACTCTTTTAGACAATAATGCTGTTGTAGGATCTGATTATCATGATTCATGTTTAACAAGGTATTGTGTAAAAGGCCAGCCAAAGAGGAGGACCTATTATGGTGGGCTCTATACAGTCAAGGGTTTTCACACAGCCTCTTCCATTGAAAGCTCACAAATAAAATGGACAAGACAGACCCCAGGTGGAGAAACAGTGTGACAGTTCCATGATATTACTTTTTATGGGAGTAGAGTTAGTTATGAGGGGATGAGCAAAATGGAAAGAAAAGTGATGGAGAGAAAAGTTCTGGAGGGAGGGAAAGAGTGGAAATACACATACAGTGTAAATATAGAGTGAAAGTGCGGTGAAAAAATTAAGGTGGAAAGGATAGGAGGAAGAAAGAGTTGGAAAAAATGGGATTAGCACAGGCAGAGAACTTTGAGTTGAAATCACTGGAAGCTCTCTGGATGTCAGAGGTTTTGGCTTTGGTTGCTGCAGCAGCTGAGTGTAGCTGGCTGATGGCACTGGTTGGTGCTTCTCTGCAGTTCTGTCCCTGATGGCCAGAGGATGAGAAGCAGGGAGGAACTGTGTGTGTTCTGGTATCTGCAGGGGTGGGTGGGACAGGGGCTCTCCATGTGTCTCTGGTACGACACACTGAGTAGGAGGGAGAGGCGCAGCCTTGGCTGGGTCCCATTTTATTCCTTCCCTGTGACTGTGAGAGCCCTCATCTCATTCCAGCTCAGCTGTATTTGATGATGAGCTGAAACATAAGCCTATGGGATGGACTCTGGGAGTCAGCAGATACACGTGTCTGTGTATATATATACGTACGTGTACCTTCACATACACATTTCTGTATTCCTGTACTTTTGACTCTTCTCTAAGCATCTGAGTTGCCAGTACTGGCCTCTCCTGGCCCACAGCTATTTTGAGATCATGAACTTCATAGATGGTACAGTGATGATCATCAAATCTGCCTTTCTCCCACTTGCTCAAATAGCATTTTTTTCCCCTGCAAAAATGCTAGAGGACTTCTACAATAATTATATATATGTGTATTTATGTGCCTATATATAATTATTGTACAAGTTCCTAATGCTAATTTTAAGTTCTACAGATTAAAACCTACAATACACAAAAAAATAATTCTGTCCCTATCCATTTGTATGGGACTTTATTATATGCATAACTTATGTACATCTGTTACAGAGGAAAGAAACATAATATATCTTGATTAAATCAGAGTGCCACTAAAGTAACACTCTTCAAATTCATTTTTACTGTGAGATACAAAAACCTGTCTATTCACTGGTATAGAAGCAGTGCACACAGCTAGTGCAAGAGTATTAAATTTCTCTTGGGGTGGAAGAGAGAAAACAGTTTTTATAAAGAAGTAAGTTATGATATTATCTTCCATTAAGTATGTATTGTCTGTGGCCAAGTTTTGAATTATTTTGCAATACAGCTGTATATTTGCTGTGAATAAATATGGACACTTTGTGAATATTCTAGTATACAGAATCTGAGCTGCAATAGCTTGGGTTGGCTGTGATGGGAAAAGTATTCTCCCACAACACTTCTTTCCCCAGATCAGCCGAGTCCAGCCATTAGAATCTGGAGTTCAAGAAAAATGTCGGTCAGGTTTCCCAAACACCTACCTGTTGTAATTTGTCATTCTGCCTCTCCCATCTCTATGAACTTGTTTTGGGCTGAAGTATAGCTTTGTGGGTATGCAGGCACAGGGCCTGATTTCCTTCCAGTGCAAAAACTACTATTTAGAAAGTGATTCCTATCTGCCCCCCTAAAAATCAAGAATGTCTCTCTGAATGTCTCCCCTTATCTCACTTCTGCTGCAGTCCAACCTTCATATTACTTGTCAAAAGTAACATATGGCTTGTAAGCAAAATTTACAACATGGGTAACTGCAAACATTTCAGTGTATTGTTCTGCGGCTGCTTTACATGCATCATGAGCTGCAACAGATTTCTCTTATTTGCTCTAACTGTAGCAAGTCATTTATGTGGCTTCTCATCTTTGATGAAGAGAAAGACCCTGAAAACACGAGTGACACTTCTGCTGATCACTGAGGGAGGATTTACTTGGAGAGCAAGTTGTGGCTATACACCACCACCACGAGACAAAGGAAACCATCTCCAAAATACTCCCCACTCAGAGGAATTGCCACTGCTCACTGTGGAACAGTCTGGCACTGTCTCTGAATGCTGCCAAGCAGTCTAGCCTCACTTTTACACCTGCTTGAGCATTACTCCTACCACATGCTCCCTTTCTTTCCTTCAGTGTCATCAAAGCATTTCATATAGCAATTGCTGTCACATGATGTTCCAACAGCAAAAACCCAGTGTCACTAATAATGCAAGAGCATCATAACGTAATCCAGAGCAGTAGGATACATACACTTTCTTTTGCATCACATCAACATCCAGCTCTGTGTAATTAACAGAAATGAAATGAGCTGATAGTAACAGTTCACTTCCAGCATTTGTAACATTGCAATTTTCCAATGACTTGACCATAAATTCTGTTCTACCAAAGGCTCAATCTCCATCCTGGCCCACAATTCAGAATCTCTTCAGTTTCTTAATTCCTTTGACTTTCTGAATAAAGATCATTTCTGTCCCTCCATCTATTGAAAACAATAGCTTCTCTCTGACTTCAAGAAGGATGTGTCCCTTAGGGCCCTACTGGACTGTACTGCTGCCTTGAGAGTTTGGGCCATAAAAGAAAAGTTGGTTGACATATCTATTTAGAGATAGACATCATCCTTGTCCTTGACAGACATCTTTTCACAGTGACATTTCTAATTCACTATCATTGCTTTGAAAGACTAAAATTACTACTTCAGGCAGGTCACTTCCGTGCATTATGCTACAATTTTATTTGACTGCTTTCCAAACTGCAACAACTGAAAAAAATGTAAAGTGCTCCAATGATTTTAAATCAGAGTGATTTAAAATTACTGGAGTGTCTCACATATTTATGAGCTCTCAGTTTGCAAGCAGTGGAGGTCTGGGCAGTCCTGGGCTACAGCACTGCAAAAAGCTATTCTTTATCATTAGTTTGAAAATGTTTGCATTTCAATTTGGAAATGGTAGGGATTTGGAGATACTTAATGCCACCATAACTAAAACAGTGGCTGTACACTGACTGGAAAAAGGTCCAAGCTACATAAGGAACTGTATGGGTACAGCAATATTTTTTTCAGCTTTCTGCGTTCAGCAGTCCCTTCATTTGAATCATGACGACTCCCAGCCCCTTGGTCAGACTGTACATTACTACCTGCACCACCACACCAAAGGAGATGTGGCTGTGTCTCTACATGCAGCACAGTATGGGAAGGAAATGACAACACCTGCAACAGAGGGAACTACCACCCTTTGGAGAATATCTTCTTTTTAAGGTTTAGTTCCTTCAGAGCTGCCACATGTTCAGGGCACCTGCTCTTATTCCTGTTACCTTTCTACACAGTGATCCAACTGGTAGTAGGATAACAGATAAAATATTTACCCCACAATAATACACATGTTTGACTTTTTTTTTTTCATTTATTTATAGTGGCAAATCTTCTTTAATTTGTAGTATGGATTCAGGACAAAATTTATTGCAAAATACTTCACAAAGAATAAGATCCTTACCGGGTGTGAATGGGCATTGTTTCAGTGAAGCTAATGGATATACACCTCTTAGTATCAGATGGGGATCTGATCCATTATTTGTGGACTCAATTTCTCACAAAGTTTTGCTTCTTTACCACAAAAGTACTGACAAGAAAATGTCAGTAACAGGTCTTCTCTTAGTATCTTTCTTATTAATTTGAGGAGGCTCTTATTTTTTTTTTAGTGACTTTTAACTTTGCTGCTGTTAAATGCAGCCACACTCTGAAGACTCTCAGTACTGGCGAATCTGTTTTCCTGGAATACCTTGTGTTGTTTTCAGAACTGCATGATTGTGTGACATCTGGTCCACATCTCATACATGATCAACTGAGTACGTACAACTGTGGCAGATGGCTGATGACTCACCTCACAACACCGAACACTGGTTTGCTTTCTGAGAAGCAACATCCTCATAGTAATTTTCTATGAGTTTTGTGAAGATGTGACCAGTCTGCCTGGTTTGATAGCAGGTAATGTAAGTTACAGGAAGTGCACAGGGATGTAACAGCAATGTTTATTCTAGGATGGGGTGTAATATCTTAAACTTCCATTTATGGGCTATTAGATAAATCCACAAAATGAAATTAGGTTCCCTGCTGTACTTTCTAAATTTTAGGCATCTAAACAGGAAAATCTGGATCCCTAAATCAGATGGTGATCTAGGCTTTCTATGCAAAGGAGACACAGAATAATATCCACAGAAGCCATTCACTCAGGTGAGGAATCATGAAACACCAGAGAAAAGGATATACTTTAAACCCTGTTCTCTCTCCGATTTGGCCGCCTTGTTCAAGGCTGAGGGGATTATCATAGAGTTTCACACATCACAGACCTGGGTAGAAGGATATTCCCAGCTCTCCTAACATCCCATGATAGATAACACATGCGACGGATATAATGGAAACCTTTGTTCTGCTCCCTCCTCTGTTGACTTTCAGACTGAAACAGGAACAGCCCAGTTAGCATGTGTAGCTTGAGCAGGCTAAGTTCTGATCAGATGTAAGAAAACTACTGGAAGCCACAAGTTTACTTATAATGAAATTACCTCACAAAGTCAATTTGTACAGTACTAAAATTAAAGAACCTCAGTAATTGCTTGTTATCTCCTCTCGTTCTTACGGACTCCTTGACCTGGCAGAACAAGATGACTGGAAGGAACTCCAAAGAGTCATTCCTAAACAATTTACCACTCTACATCTGAAGTCATCATATGCATATATTAATTTAAATCTAAATATTGTATATATTGCAATAATTTAAATCAATAAACATACGTTATTTGCATGCACATGATTTCCATACAAAAAAAGTAGTTACTTTCATAACATGCTCATATCCAAATCCTTTAAGATCAAAAAAACCATGCCAGACTCACAAGCATCTCATCAAAATGTGGCTACCTAGCTTAAACCTGCTTCAGTCTGGAAGACTAACACAACAAAATGCTTTAGTGACCTGTTAACTCTTTTGTTTTGGTTTTAATCTTTCCGCAGCAGAGACGTGTCATTCCCATTTCCACTACCCTTATGTCAACTAACAAAAGTTCCTAATGAGCCAAGTCTCTGAGAGGCCCAACTGCTAACACCATTAACATTACCAAAGACCTGTACATGACAAACAGCTGTGTCCTAAGGAAACTGAACTCATACCTTCCATTTCCACATAAACTGCCCTAAAGTTAAAGAGCATCCCAAGAAGAAAAAAGGGAGGAGACAATGGGTAGAGAGAAAAGAAGGAAGATGTTGTCATCGCTGATTCTCATTCATCATGTATGGACCATATATTAATCAGTTCTGACAGAGGAAGACAACAAGAGTGAGCAGGAGTATAATCCAGTACTTACAAAGGCATACTATTAAATTAAGGGCTTGAACATAGTTCTCTTTTGAAGATGAAGTATTTGGAATCATATTCTCCATCCCTCTATCCTGAAGTATACTCCATTAAGAAATAATGGAAGTGCTTCAGCAGAAAATTTTTAAAGTGCCTCTGTCCACAGTAACCTAGAACTCAGAAGCCAGAGCTACAGTCACAGAAATACACTAAGGCATTCACGCTCCTGGTGACAGGGAAGGGAAGCGAGCATATCTGCCCTAAATCCTGGGTAAGCATTCCTATTACCAATCAATGCCTCAAAGGGAAACTGCCTCTCTTCTACCATTTTATGGGCACCTGGGCACACCTCTGGGGTGACTCCTGCTGTAGGGCTTTAGACATTAGAAAGGCATTGCTGAGCAGCATTAAGATAAAAGATTTATTTGTGTTTAAATGATTGATACGGTTAGTTTCTCTGAACTGCTACAGTCTACTAATATCTGCTAAACACAGAGGGAAGTCTTAAAACTGTACCAGTGTCATCTTATATTCCTTGACAGTTGGGAACTAAAATCCCCAGCATGACCCAAACCAGCAAAATCCGGGTCTCCCTCCCCTAGATGGTATGTAATGATGGCAGCCAGATCACACAGCAAAGATCTTTTGGGGCTGATACTTCTCTCATAGTAATTTTATGTCATTCATGTTCCACTAACAACTGTTGAGTTTACACCATGTGCCAAAGAGGTATATTAGATCCTTCAACTTCAAGCTATCCGGAGCTTACTCGGCTCATTTGGCACCTCTGTGTTGCTGACATATGCAGAACTTTAACAGATGGTCTTACAATACTGGCAGTTGTTTTGTACTGTGCTACTGGTAAGGGGAAATACTCTACACAATTCTGAAAAATAAATGAAGTACAAATCCATATTAACCTCAAAAGCCAAACTATAAAAAGTCAGATTAGTCACTTAACGATGTATGTGCTCTGGGTTAAATGCTCAGCTGCTGCAAAATGGCAATATTTCCCTGCAGCCAGGAGAACTGTGCTTTGCTTCACTTCCTATGCGGAATATCCATAAAGACTGTATAATTAGAAAGGTATTGAAATTCATTAGAAATAAGTCTTGAGATCCTTCCTCATGCAATCAAGCCCTGACTATCAGGAAAAGTGCCTCCATTATACCAGGTGATTTCACACAAATAGTGAAGCAACAGGGTGCAACTTAACCAAATCTCTCTTTTTTTCCCATGCCAAGGAGAATTCAAGAAATAACACACCAGCTCCTGTGCAAATGTTGAAATCAACAGCAAAGACCAAGGAAACAGCAACTTTACATTTGTCCTCACCCATTTAAAAACAGCTGTATGTACCAGAAGCTGAATTTTACACTCACTAATTTCACTTGGCTGCAGTGGAATCTGCACTGTATCTAAGAGATCAGAATTGCTCCTCATTTCTGAGTGTCTAAATTTTTCTCTTTTATTGTGCCAAATTATCAGATATATCAACTGGGTTGAACTAGTAAACCATGTATACAGAACAGTGCTTTTCAGAAGTAAACCCACCAATTTCCTTCACCAGTCTATAACCTCCATGAAATGTATGTTTACATTTCATAATATGCAATATATTCGCATGACAGTCTACTAGTGCAAACTTAGAACAGGCTTTTAGAATATCACAACTATTTTAGTCTAATGCTCACCTCTTCTATTTGCTTTAAGTGAAACATAGCTCAAAAATAATTTCAAACTGAGATTCCAGAGGCTTGACCACTCAGTTCCCACCTGTTTCATTATATTTAGTTAGATAACATGTCAGTCACCTCATAAGTTATTTTGACAGTGTTAGTTATATAGAAATACAGTTCCCTTAGGTACCTTCAAAGCCCCAGAAGGAAGAAGAACCCTAAAAGAGCCCTTTATGACAAAAGAGTCCTTCAAATGCGAGAGGTACATTCCAGTTTTCTGCTGGGAATCAAAGCTATAGCCATTTAAAAAAAAAATTAATATTTCATCCACTAAGATTACTTAGAAAACATGGTTGTGGAACTGACTGACATTATACATTTGTGACTTTGACAACAAGTGAAAAGATCTTTATCGGTTTTATGTCTAATTTTATACTGAAAGATCAAACAACTCCAAACTTCGAAGCTGTTAACAAAAAAAAAAAATAAAATCAAAATAACTGAACTTCAGATAGGTTTCATGTTTACTTTTCCTCCCTTAGGACTTTTGCCAGACTAAGACGACACAAAGAAAGTAATTATACAAATGCAAGATAATTGCCCTCTGAAAACATAAATTATTTCTCTTCATGAAAAAAGAAAAATCAAAGAAATGTTAACCAGACACAATCAAAATGTAGGAACACCAATGCTGCTTCTTCTCTTCCCAGGTGTAAACATTCTGTCAAACATTTCAAGCTATGATCCTGAGTGTAGCACTTTGCTATGAAATTCCCAGGAGAGAAGAGATGTTGGTATATGTATTTTACTACCAATAGTGCAAGCACATCCTGTCCTGGGAAGAGGTCCTCCCTTACTCATGAGGTAACATGATGGGAAAACTTCATGATCTTCCTTCCAGCTACTGAGAGTATTCACAGTTTCTACTGGGTAATGGCTACTCCCTGCCTTGAGCCCACACTCTGCAGAGCTCACCCAAGGTCCTGCTCTAGGAATGTATAGGAACATTTCTGGTAAGAGGTGCATGAAACAAAAGGAGTCTCTTTGGGGAAACAAAGGCAAAGGAAAGGGAGCACAGGATTTATTTTATCCATTCTAACGATACCCAGCACTCTACCAAACGTCTTCTAGAGAACGTTTAGGTAGTTTTGGGCTAAACAATAATGGAATCATCTACCTACTGCTGCAAGCAAAGATCATTCTTAATGATTTATAATGCTACATTTGGTAAAACAGTAGGGATTCAGGAGAAAAAACAAATGCAACATTTCCACAAAGAGATTACATCTGTTAGTAAATAAAGATCTTTGTGCTGCAATTCATGTCCCAGGCTGTGCATTACTCAATTTTGATATAACAAAATTCCATAGAATCAAATTGTGTTTCGCTGTTGTGATTTATCTATTTATAATGCCCAATTTTTTTGTTCTTAAATACCTTTATAGTTTCAGTAGGCACTCCAGGCTCTGGAACTTTATCCAAGTAAGTAGTCAAGTCCTGATCCACATGTTCAAACACTAATGTCAACTTGGTCTCTCTGTCTGTTCGTGACACGGTGCACACATCAAACAATCTGAGAGAAGGAAAAGAGAAGAGGAGGTAAGTATGCATGGACCACTACAGACATACATACCTTGCAGCTCATACACATCTATTTAATTTTCTCATCATGTAGAATGAAAAAAAGAGCTTTGCAAAGACAGAGCAAACTTTGAGCTCTCAATTCATCAGATAACTACTGATAAATAAATAATACAATATCTCTCTGTCATGGGTGGATTCTGAAATAGGATTAAGAATTAAGAATTCATCAGCTGTTCAAAGTAAAATAATTAAATGGAAAGAAAATTTTTGAAATATTAACTAGAATTAATACAGAAAATTCCCTGATATTCCCTGCATTCTATGCTGCAGCACTTACAAGCATTTCTAAAAAAATTGCAAGAAAAAATATCAAGGTGTTTGCATACACCTTCAGTTTCTGCCCACATAACTCCCATGTTCACCATTATATGCTTTGGCAGAAACAGAACATTATTTCTGATTACTCTTACAAGTTCCTGGGTGCAGGGAATACCTTCAGAGTCAGGATACAATCTGGAAAAAAACTTTGTGCACAAGATGCCACTACTAAGAAAGCTATCTTCTCTCATCACGTTCTGACATTCTTTTACTAAAATTTATAATTTCACCTTGTTGCACAACATCGAATTCAAACTGATTTGCAAAGCTCTTCATAATGTCACATTCTTATCTGATTACTTTATTTTTTATTGTTTTCTCTTTTTAATTAGGATTTGTCTCATCTTCACTTTGTCTGCTGTACCATCTTAAATCACTGCTTTACCTGTTTCATAAAGATCTGCCCATCCGTCTATGCCTCACACCTGTACTCCTGCCAGTGACCTTCACTATCGTTCTTCAAGTCCCACATCTAAAAAATCACAAACCCACCATGTTTTGAAAATGGATACATGCACCTTCCTATTAACCTGAAGGTTTCCAATGAGTAATTATTTGGGAATTGGAGTTATAGAATATGGAGAGATGGTCACCTACCTCTACTAGATGACTTAATCTGTAGTAATAATATGAACAAGTATAAATTAAATTATCATGGTAACATAGTGACTGTAAAGGCAAATGTCTCAGTACATTTCTCATAAAGCCAAATACTGTTCTCTTCACAATTTCCTCAATAGGGCATACAGAGAAGATAGATGTCCTCGACACAGTACATCAGTTCTGTGAGAAGTTACAAACCTTCCTGAAAAGGGAAGTTTGCTGGTATTTGGCTGGAGGTTAATAATCTGCAATATATTTATATAAATCAATGTGGAATGTAGCCGGACTGCCTATAACCCCAACACATGCAAATAGAGAGGAGCCAGACAGGTCTGAACATCTGAACATAAACACTGGAAAATATTTCCAACTGTATGATTCCTTTATGTTGACCTACATTTACCTAAAAATGTTCTAAAACACTTTTTTTTTTTTTTTAACCAGGTATTTAATACACTGGCAAAACAATCTTTTCAACCATAGCAGAATTATAATTCAAGAAAAAAAAAAAAGAAAAAAGATTTCACTGCTTAGAATATAGAATCAACATGTGATTTCCAACTCAGTGTGGAGGGAAATGCTGATTAATTTTTCTGTATGTGGCTTATTTTGATTCTGGCATTTTCTGGCACAGCAAAATAAGGAACTCATAGTGATTCCAGTCACCTATTACTGAGTAATAGTATTATTACCAAGTAATAATATTACTTTTCCTTCTTATACCCCCTTTATGTGATACTCTAAATGCTTTATTGTTAATAATGAAAACTCCAGACCCTGCACCAGACTGGGTGGAAGCAAATTATGTTTACCCACAAAAAATACATCTGCTGCCATGGAGAGATAATTTAAAGTACAGCTTATGTGAATCTGCAATATTTTAAAAGGACAACATCTGGAATTGCCTGTGTTAATCATTTTGGAAATAGGTTGAGAAAAACACAGACTTTTCAGTAGTTTCCATAGGTATAAACCTACTTTTAATAAATTATATTATTTTACATCCACTGTGAGGAAATCATCCATAAAGTTGTCGTCTTTAGCTGGGAACATCTCTGCTGTCTACACTGCACATCTCAAGCGATTTTCTCATGATGTTCAGTACGTGACGGGTTAGTTTTGCATGTGATTCCCTCTCTGGAACAGGCAAAAAGCCTTTTATGTTAAGAGTTATTATGCGGACACTGTCCTAAGTGAAGTAAATGTACCTCAATTAATACAGGATTTCCATACTGAATACTTTGTAAACACAAGCCCTGCCCTTCTATTGTACTTAGAAAAGAAACGTTTGAACTATTTGATTCAAGTAAGATCCGCTGTGGGAAATCCTGCAAGTATTTAACAAGATGTTTGGCTGAGAGTAGAACACCTCCTGATGTGTCAATCTGAACTAGAACACTGTTGAACAGACACTTATGGAGTATCTGTATTTTAACACGGACATTTTTTTCAAGTTAGTTGTACTAATGTAAAAAAAAAAAAAATCAGTAACATCGATGTCCTTTAATTTTCTTGAAAACAGTGTCTTCCTAGGGACAGTTACTTCCTAGCTTATGCATGACAGAGCAAGGAAGCTGGAGCTTCTATGAGTATGAGTCAACATGTCTATGTCTATGAGTAGAAGAAATATTTAAGAAGACTGTGGTATGGTTAATAGTGGCATAGTAATAGGCTACAGTTTTAAGGTTTCATAATCTAGACAAAGACTCAGATGTAAAGAGTTTGGTGGTCTCAACCTAACTCCAAAAGGTATTTATCCACATAACAGAAAAACAGCATAGAATATATGTATGTTTGACAGTATTTATGCAAACACCACAAGATGGGGATACCAAGGCTATCACAAGCCATGATTGCGGTTTATAGACAAATATGTAGGGAGAAGCCTGAATAGCTTCTGTTTTCAGTGACTTTGACTCAAGTTAATCCCGTAAGCCCCTAATTTTCAAGAGCACAGATAATTTCAGCCTCTCATACCTAAAAGCATTGAACAATGTCAGGTAGCCATCCTTTGAGTCCAAATTTCAGCAGCAGCCTTAGACTCTTCTGTTCTGTGGAAGCCACTCAGCAACAAGCCCTTCATTGACCTCAACTTAAACGATGTACTCCTTGGAAAAAACATTTTTCCCCATACTTGTAATACTAGCTAACTTCTCCTTTCCTGCTTTTCAAGTGAAAGAAGACTCTGATAACAGAAATCAGTCTCTACTTGGAATCACTATACCCAACGTATTGTAACAAAGGGGTCATATTTCAAGTGAAGAAGACAATTGCTGGGCAAGTGGAGTAGAACACGTGCTTTACAAGAACCATGTCCCACATAGCAAAGCAGGAAATAGAACTTCACACTCTGAAATGTATGTCAGAGCTCTTTCCCTTTGTTCAAGCCATGCTGCTTTGTCTCATCTTACCAATCTCCTACTTCTCCAAAGCTGGTATTTCAACATAGATTTTTCTTTCTTGAAGGAGCTTTATTGAAGAACTTTTAAATTAAAAAAGAGCATAGGTGGATGAACAGGCCACTAAATTTGAAGTATCTGATATTTTTTATGGGATAGCATTTGTAAAAACAGATAGTCATGCAAGACCTAAGTTCCATTTTCAAAAAGGGTCTTCAGGACCTTCCCAGTGTGCTTGTCACACCAGCTACTGATGCACATTGGTGCAGCTGCATTTAGGATACGCCTCCACAACAGACTGCAACATAATGCAGCGACAATTAGATCACACTCAACTGACCCACCTCAGGAATGAAAATGTACAATGTGACAGCAGAGCACTGTCTGCAGCACAGTAAGCTAGCCCACTGTGAGCTCCATCCAGCAGTGGTCAGATACCTAGAGTCAAACTTGATGGGTGTCTCTGCACTGCTCATGGCAGCTTTATGTCTCAAGTCCTTATTCGCTAAGTTTCTACCGGGTTCTTGAAGTCTGTGAATACTTTCCTTTCTTCACTACCGTTACAGGAAAGAGTAGCAGCGTGTCTTCTTGTCTTCAGAAGAAATCTCTTTCAGACAAATTATAAAAAAGGGTAGAGCATAACAGAAATTAATATATTAATTAATATATCTAGGACAGGCAGATGTTATGCAGATAGATGTTTTCAACTCTGCAGTCACTCATTCATTATCTGCTGTGCACAGAGCAGAAAGAGCTACTGCAAAAAAGCAATTGCATGATGAAAGGAAGGCAGCAGAATGTCCTGGAGATCTACCCCAGCAGAGTCCAGCCAATATTCTTGCTTATAGCCCACTTACTAGTGAAGTTTAAGGAAGGAAGGGGATTTTAGGATGACAAGGCAATCGTTCATCTGCAAGCTGAGCTTTGTGCTGTAATTTTTTCCAGTCTCTCTCCCTTTCTGACTTGGAAAAATTATTTCAAATGCTTAGCTGTATAAAAGAGGTTTTTGTTCTTTAAGTGTTTGTGAGGAAGAGAGACAGAGAAAGTGACAGAGAGAAATAGATGCTCTTGAAAGTGAAGTAAATAGCACTGGCTAAAGTCCGATAGTGTGGGCTGACTGGGCAAGCTTTCAATGCTCAGTACCGACTGCAGCCCTGACCTGCAACACCCCTGCTCTCCTGCACTGGGCCCCACTCAAGCAACGACAAGCCCTGGTGCCAGACTGAATGGTTTTGTGATGCAGACAAGTGTCTGCTCTGATGAAACCACCAAAACTAATTTTCATTTTCAACAGAAGCCAAGATTTGTCCCCAAAAGATGAAAAGGCCAAGTACATTTACTCACTGTGCCACCCAAGTCACTAAAAGATGTAGTTGTTTAAGAGTTTTACTTCAAGGGAAAATACGCCTGACGAGACATTCTCTGCACCTCTTTTTGTTTATAGCAGCATGCTGTCTTTTTTAGCTCTCACACTAAAATTTCTTCCTCACCTTCTCTGCAAAGAGAGATTATTTTTAATAGGCAAGGACCAGAAATGCATCTGGTAAGGCTCAGTAATCCATCCCCACCTTGCCTAACTTCACTTTCAAGGCTTGGCCTGCAGTTCACAGGTTTTTGAAACACTTAACTCCTCACCAGTCCGTCAATACCTTCATCACCTTGCAATTGAATTTAAATCCAAACTGGCCACACACTGAACAATTGCCTTTATCGAGGGAAAATCCCAGCCTGCTGGTGCCTACATTTACTGTTGAGTGCTGCCGTACCAAACAGACTGTCAGATTCTCTCTGCAAGGGACAGGCCAAGTCACCCCCAAATCAGAAAAATAATGTGGCCTGTTGTGAAGACAGTCGTTGACAGATTGTTTAGGATCAGCAATAGCTGTCTGACCTATTCATAGTGCTCTCATGTGATCCTCGAGCAAGCAAATGTACATTGCCTTTCAGAGTCATGTATGCTGCTGTTATACAGTACTGCAAGCTTCCAGTAAGCTTCCACAAGCTTCCATTTCAGAGCACAAATTCAAGATGCTCTGATTCATTAGCACTGCATCTTTTATTAAGTGTTTTAGATTTCCTGTAGAATACCTTCCTCAAGGAAAGCTGCATTCCTTTTTACATTCCCTAGATTGCTCAACATAAAAATAAAAGTTATGCATGAATATTGATTTTGTTTAATTAAAATGAAAGAAACACAGAAGTTTTCTGGACCCTCAGCTAGACCTGCTGCAACATGAGATACAACAAAATCAGATTCTTACAGACTCCACATTTCAGTTTACATTTTGAATTCATGATTGTGCCAAACCTACAGGATCTAAATCTCAGCTGATCATATCTTTCCTAGATTTAAATCAAAATACTCATATTCAGAAGATTTTGCAGCAGTATACATTATCATTCATTCCTTAGTAGCTTAATAATCTAAGCTATCTACATTTGAGACTTAATGGTGGTACCAGCATATCAAAAATAACAAAGGAAATAATATTTCTCCACTCCATATAAAAAATAGTCACAGAAAAAATCGAACGTCCTGTTTGACACTCTGTATTGTCTCATACATGTTTATAATCCTTGTAGCAGTTCCCAGTATGTTTAATTCAAGAATTTTTAAAAAATATAAGTAATTCCAGTGCAAATTTGATTCCAAGCTCTTGATTTCTAGAAATGCATGGAGAAACCTAAAAACCAAGGAGCAGGCAGGTACTGTAGATGACAGAAGCTGCCTACTGTTTTGATGCTGTTCAGGAATTGCTGTTCCTGAATGACATCCAGGGTACTCAGTTCTACTGGAAGATGGCATCTGTACACAAAACTCAGGTTCTATCTGAATCTGAATTAACCTGCCAGTGTATTCTAAGCCCTCAGGAATACAAGAAACCACAGCCTGACTGATAGCATGTCTGAAGATCAAATCTAATTTTTAGAGGTGTTGAACAAGTGAGTTGAGGGGCCTTGCTAAACGGTGCAAATACGGCTGAGACCTGATGATGTTGCTACCATTTTGTAGGAAGTAGTGACAGTACTGGCAGTGGCTGAAAGGAGCCCAAAGCTGGTATGGTGATGAGGAGTGTAGAGAGAAAACTAGGTGCAAAATGTCTCACTGTGGTTGTTTTACTAGCATTAACATGAGTCTTGATTAAAAGCCTCAGAAAACGTATTGTTGCGGTAATTTGTGAGACACTGACAGACTAAAGCCTTGTAAGAAAATACATTTCTACGGTGTTTCATAGGTAGAGATGGAATCAAATGGTCTGTGTTTCTCAAAGAAGGGCCGAGCTGAATTTTAGAAAGGGAAACCCCATAATTCAGCAATACTTTGGATTCCGCTGCAAAAACAAAAGAGCAGTAAAACAGAAAAAAAAAGACTAAAGAAAAACAAAAGACTAAATTAGCTAAAGTTGGTAATAATATGTACAAAGTAAATAAATAGCATTTATGTTAGTAAAGACAGATATTAATTTGAAAACAAAATTATTTTTAGTCCTTTGAATTGTCTTGTTCCAATATATTCAAGGATTTCTTAAGGAAATCTGTAGGCTATTTAATATAACATGCTGTGTATCCCTGTATTAAACAGAAAGCAAATAGTATATGTAGGAGTAAAACACAGTAAAACATTACATGGTTCACTGTTTTGTCCATTTGTTTATATCTGGGTTTATTATTCTGTATCATTTCTTAAATACAATGTTCTTGGCTATCTAAATGACTTCACAGCCAACAATTCCTTTAAGAGAATGAAATAAGCACCACTCTAGGAAATCAGGTGCACACTTCCTACAGAGCCTGACTGTTTATTTCTATGACAGTACAATCAGTTGACATAACACAAGCTTTGAGCAGTATTTTATGAAATGGTTTTGGATCTGTCAGTACAAGAAGGTAATTTTGGAGTTCCAGCAGTGGTGTACAGAAAAAACTGCCATAGATCTTGACCTTGCATAATCCACTAGCACTGAAGTACCAAAGAACTTACGATGCACTTAACTTCCAGCATGCAAATGATCTAAGTGACTTGTAAGGAGGTATACATTGCCCAAAGCTTTGTCTCTCTTATATGCCTGGTATCTTTCAGAAAGCAAGGAAGGAAAAAACAAGTTAAAATTCATTGTCTGTGCAAATGGAACAAAAGAGAAAAGGCCAAAAAAGGTCATTTTTGTCATCCTTATGCTCAATAAGTCATTACCTGGACAGAGCAATGTAAATGCCTGCATGCTGTTTAAACCTGTACATACTATGCTGATTAGTGTATGTGGTTCCCAGTCTGGCTTCTCTCACCCATGCAGTGAGTACTCTGTAACTTGGGGCCTTACATGTGAGCTCCCCTTTTGCACCTCAGTGTCCTTATCTGTACCACAGATAGCCTTCCTAACTATTTAATTACTTTTAGAACCCAAGTTAATTCTTGAATATGGCCATATGTCTCTGAAAATGATGTTCATAATTTATTCCAAAGAATTCATTACAATATTTGTTTTTCCTTAAATTCAGAAATGAACAAAACTGTGAACCATTACTTTCCCAGTCTTTACCTAGGGGATTAGAAAACAGCAACATTTATGGAACCGTTCTTGTTATCTTAAAAAAGGAAACAGCAATTTAACACCAGATATTGCAACCACAAGAAAACAGCTTTAAAAAAATGTCTAAATCTGTTGAAAGAATCTGTTTATGGATTCACTAGACCTGCTCAAAATTTCCTCAAAATGGACCAGAGATATCCACCCACTTCCAACGCAAGCATGGTGGGTAGGCAGTGAATGCAATTACCACATTCAACAATAATCCAAGTGAAAATCTAAAAGGCGTCTTACATTTCGTGTGTTGATTTCCATACATGCTTGAGGTTCAAAGACATAAAAATAGAAACAGAGTTTATAGTGCTTTTTAGCTACACGTGATATGAGGAATGACTGATTGGGCTTTGATGACATGTATTCTCAAGAAGCCCATATGCCATGATGCCAAGGGCATCATTAACTTCAGACAAAAGGAATCCCTCCATTCACTTCAGGAAAACCTAGAAGGAAGCACAGAGAACTCAACTGATCTCCCAGGGACATCGTACCTGTCACCACCGCTCGGCATGCTGCAAATCCCATCCCACCCGCCCCAAAGTAAATAGCACTCATGTGAATTTCAAAAATCAAAAGACAAGGGCAATATCTGACATAAATAAGAAAAATAAAAAAATATTTGTCCAGGTTTTGAGAGGCAGACATATTTACGCACCTAAATATTGCTCTCCTCTTTTTAAGTTGCTTTCTAAAAGAATTCTAAAAGAATGCATGGCTGAGAGTAATATATAAGAGAAATATATATATATGAGAAAGAAAACAGTGAGAGGGCATTTATTCCTAAAGCAAAGCATCAAAACTAAGGGACTACAAAGTTAAGGCAACACTTAAATTCAACACCTACAGAAGGCAGATTTAAGTCTTACAAAAAACCTAACAACTCTGTTGAACAGTCTCTGGTTACCTACCATCAGACAGTTCAAGTGCCATCCATCTGCACAACAGCCTAGAAGAACTTGTGCAGCACTGAGTTCTCCTCTCAGTTACCATGGGAGAGATATAACTCATGCAGTGGAGCTGCTCAGAGGTCTGGTGTTAGTTTGAATGGGTCACGTAGGCCTCCATATATTCAAGGTAAAGAAGTAATTGGTTCATGACTCTGGGGAGGAAGGAGGGCGGAGGGGCACTGTCTCTCCTTGCTTTCTATGGAAGACACCTAGAAGACTAATTTAGATAAAATGCTTGAATTTTGAATTTAACTGAATTTAGAGATGACTCTTTCCCAGAAAGACTATAACTCAGCAATTTTACTTAGTGGGAATCCAGATTATGTTAAATTGATTTTTGAAGATAGTTAAAAATATTTCTTCTCATGAGGAACTTAAAATAAGAAAAATAAAAAGAAAGACACTGAAAATGCCCCTGGCCTATTCACTCAACTGCCCCAGACCAGGATCAATAAAAAAAAAAAAAGCTCTGCACACAAGAGCCTTCACCTAAGCCTCATGAAGTCAGTACTGGCTTTGGCTCAGGGCCAGAATTTCTTTTTAGTTGAAAAGGACCTTCACCTGTGACAAACTTGCAGGCTTGCATTTAATAATCATGTTGTACAGAACAAAACCAAATAGGACTAATAAATCTTCAATAGAACTTTGTAAGATGTTTCTGACTTAATAAATTTAGCCAGGGGCAATTGCTCTTAACACTAGATACACAAAAAGGGATCCTCATTTCCACTGGCATGAAACTTCCTCACACATTTCATTCACACAGAGAATTTAAGACATTAAATCTTACAAGTTTTTTAAAATGTGGACTTTATGGCTGCTCTTTTTCACACTCACAGTCATTCACATGTGGCCATACAAGCTCCTTGGCTGTCATGTCATTTCATCTACTAAGCTGTCCCTTTTTTTTAATTTTAAATTAATTCATAGCACACTGAAAGAGAACTAAGAATGTCTATTTCTGTAAGACTCTCAGATGTTTTCATCCTCCAGCTATTCAGGTGGATGTCTAATACATGTCTCCTCATTTTCCATCCAGTTTACATGGCACTGTGAACCAGCCATTTAAAGATTAATACACATGGAGTGAAGTATTCTACAGGCTGTACAGCTCTTTAAGTATTTCCTTTAAGCTCTTGCACACATATGTAAAAGAAAACAAATTAAAGATTATTTGCAGAGTTTGGCAATGAAAATGAGGTGTTAGTAGCATTTTGAGCTGGCAATAAATTATATTTGACTGCTTTATTACTTTAGGGCAAAGGCAACTGTTTATTTTGGGGCAACTTTTAGCAGCATGAGAAGAGGGTTTACATTTTACTGCATGGATAGTTTTGAAATAAATTCAGCATTGTGTAAATGATAATGTATGTCAGATGTAAATACATGACGGAACTGTGTTTTGGTTGTTTTGCAACAACGTCTTCTACATTTATGAAAGAAATGAGGAAACTATAATAAATCTTACAAAACAGGGAGCGCTAAAACTTTTTTACATCTAGGCAGATGAAAACAAAGTACATCTACCCAAGCAAAGGAGAGCATGCTTTGCAACCTCCAAGTAGCCAGTGTCAGCTCAGGCTGAGCTGAGGAAGATCTGAGGACAGCAGAGCATAATGGCTGAGGCTACGCAGCTTTTAGCAGGCTCAAAGCACCAGCAGAGCAAGTAGGCATCTGCCTGGGAGGGAGGCAAGGCTGACCCTCATCTGTTTGCAAAGGCTGCATGGACTCACAAAGCAGTGGACAAAAACTTTCAAGCCTTATTTTGCCAGGAATTACCACTTCAGGTCTGTCCTGCCTTTACACCATTCCCTAAGATATCCACTCTTTATTAAAACACTGTGTGAGATGGAAATTGTTCTAATCCTTTCTAAATCATATATTAATATAATTATTTGTATTTCAAAACTACGTCACGAGGCATCATTTTCTCTAATCCATCCCCAAACCACACACTCTTTGCCTCTGTTTGGAACAACAGTACAGAAACTTATACCACAGCTCATGGTCTTGAGCTTTTACATAGTTGATTGAACAGGCAACACTACACATCATACAGGGCCCATAGAATCATCAGACTCTACAGAAGGTTTTTCTGGCTGTGGTCACCTTGCCTATTCTGGTGACACACTACTATTTATTATTTTTTTCAATTTCCATCATTTTTCCACCTAACAGAAACAATCACCCCTCTTTGTTCTCCCTTAAACTTTCCATTTAGCTACTACTAATATGTAGTCAAGGAAAAGCCAAATTTTCACACAGTGAAATATATGTAGTCATACTGGATGTCATAATCTAGGTACAAATTTTATAGGAATTTTCATGCACTATAGGCTTTTAATTAAGGTGTCACAGGGCTATCGGTTGCATCAGTTGCTATATCATGTAATTTGTGTGTGTGTGTGAACAATTACCAGTGACACTGACTGTTTCACCCATATGGCCAATAGAAAATGGAATAGCAGGAGTTAGAAAATAAAGAAAGGTTCCAAAGTCAAGAAGTCAGGTAATAGATATGGGGAACACATTAAATAAATGCATGATCTTAGATAGTAAAGAGTAACTGC
Source organism: Chloroceryle aenea (assembly GCA_013399075.1). Lineage (NCBI taxonomy): Eukaryota > Metazoa > Chordata > Aves > Coraciiformes > Cerylidae > Chloroceryle > Chloroceryle aenea. The sequence goes on from VWZY01008281.1 coordinate 126,786, forward strand.
AAGGATTAAAAAAAAAGACATCATAAAACTCTCAGGATAAGTTACGTGGTTTAGGAACCAAGGCCCCAAATTACAAAATAAATTAGCTACTGAGGGTCATCACTACATTTGAAAATCACTAGTTGTCCAAAGTGTCACTTTTTGATGATTTTCAATTAGTATCCCAATTCCTAAACCATAAAAACACAGGATTGGAATCATAATATCTTTCAAGATAGGATTGGAAGAAAAATATGAGACTAGTTACCCTCATTAATCAACACCCATGCAACAGCCATTCATGAGTCTGCACAGATTCTTCAGGCTACAAGATGCTTCTTACCATCCTGCACCAAATGCAGAGCAAGAATGAGGGCTATGGCCCTGGAGATTTTCCTTAAAGCACATTTTAGTTTGAGAGCCTCCCTGCCATCCCAGGTCCCTGCAGCAGTAGGATATTCATGAAATAAAACTCTAAAGTTATTCCAGGAAGCTGACCTCTACCATTTTACACAGGATATTAAATAGACCCCAGCTGTCTCCACTTAGAAGTGACTTAGTTCATATGTTTTATAAAGGTCCATTCAGCTTCTCTCTGAGTTATCACAGAACTGAAGTGACTTTCTGTGAAGAAAATGTCAAACTTTCTGGTGATTCCCCTTACCTACTTTTCATGCTGTCATGTCTTTGTTTGCAAACATCACAACTGGCATCTATATGTTCTGAAATAAGAATCTGTGTCTGGATTATGAAAATATTTGACTGAGAAATAACTGTCTGAACTCTGTTTGGAAGAAGCGTAAACAGCAGAGCTTTTTTTTTTATTTTCTCCCCCAAATCCAGGAAGACACAGTAGTCTCCATTTCCATGAATGCCTCTGTATGTAAACCCCTATGATACACGACTAGTGACCTAGGTGCAGCACAGTCCATGTGGTTTCCCTCCAGAAAGCAGAGAAGAGACACGGATTTAGATTTTCCAAAGCACAATTTTTTTCAGGCTTGTGAAAATGACAGTGACCAATGTATTAGAAATGCCATGATAATCCTGCCCGTTCAGAAAATTTCATTTAAGTTGTTTCAAGAGCTCAACAATCTTTTTAAGAAGAGCCACCATTCAAAAGCAAAGATTGTATTGCAATACTTTTGTATAAAGGATGTGCTCTGGGACAAATGAGTTTTGGAGATGAGTAAATAAAACCCAAAAATTTCATGCTTGAAAGAAGAAAGATCAAACTGACTTTAAATTTTACAAGATTTGAAAAAATCCAAAAAATTGTCAATATTAAAAGACCACACATAATCCTATCACCTAAATATTCCTTAAAGCCTTTGAAAATACATACTTGTACTGCACACAGGAGGGAAAAACCCCCATCTGTTTTAAAAATTAGTTCTGCTGCTTTTAAATATTGACAACCCCTGTTCAGTTGCCTCCTGCAGCAGACTATACCCTCATTAGGTTAAGCCATTAGATGTTTACTCTTGTGGATATTGCCTGGGCTCTTTGCCACTCACATCAAGCTTTATAGTTTTCATTTACTCTTTCCAGAATATATTTAATAAAATTTACCATTTTATTATACTTAGGAGTGAGATGGCATTTCACTTCCAAGTTCCAGTTTTCAATGTCATGTAACTATTTAAAAACAATTAGCTTTTGGGATTTTTTTTTTCCCCTGGCTTGCTCTTACTCCCTTTCAATCTTTTAACTTGAAAAAAGAAAACTGTTCAGACATTTTCACAGACTTTAAACTAATTGCAGTCCTACAAGTCTAACAATCCTCATCCCTGTTACAAAATATAATTCTGAACTTCCTGAATAAATGCAGCCAAATCTTGAAATTTTCATGGTTTTCCTTTCCACATATACACACAAACACATATGCTATATGCATACCACAGAGTAGCTTATTTGCTCTACTACAATTATATTGTCTTAGTGGTTCCATAAGAAAAAAGTTGTTTTCAAGGTCTGCAAATCAAACTATAAAAGAACCATCTCCAACAGACACTTAACATAAAAAATGATGGATCAGGATCTGTGAGCATTATTGATCAATTTTAATTTTGCAGCCTGTTACTGAGAAATGTGGGTTGATACATTTGAGATTATGGAAAAATAAAACTTTAAATTGAAAAAAAAAATTATTCCAGGAGATAAAACTACAGTACCACTGCTTCCCAAGCACTCAGGTCTTGGGTAATTAATTCAGAGTGGAATGTAAGTTAGGCAGCAGAACTTTCCAACTACTTGCAATGGTACAATCATATAATTTGATCAAAAGTAATTTGGAGCAATGAAACTATGTGTAGCATCATAATTTATCAACAGGTAGATAATTTGCCCACTTAGTGGCAAATCCTAGATGAGACCAGTATCACAGAGTGAAGGGAAATGAGAAAAGTACACAGGAGAGAGTACATCTGAGAAAGCTTTTAAGGTTGTTTTACGCCACTTGTAGACTGAATGACTGGCCATCTCTAACGTACATCTTCAGCTACTCTTCCTCTTCAAAAGATTAACAAGTTTTGACCAAAATGGCTCCTGCTGGAGCTTAAATTTGGTACAGGGTAACCAGACAATGCCCACCCATTCCAGATACATCCATCCCATTCCACTTACACACCCCATTCCATGCCAAGCACAAACTATAAGTTGATTGTCTGAAGTCAGCACATTTCACAGACACCCACTGATAAAAAAGTTTCTTGTACAAACTCCTGCAAACAATCCATATACTACAGAATTTAGTAAAAAGAAAATAAAAACTCTATAATATTAATTTCTTACTCAAATACCTCCTCTAATGTCTCATAATTCAAGTGCCCTCTGATTTCAGTACCAGCTTTTTGTTCCCCCACACCGAAAATAATTTCCTATGTGCTTTTGTAACTTTTCTTGTTTGCTGTACAAGCTCCCTACTACTGTTTCTAATTTCCACCTTCAAACTTAAACTGTACTGACTGGCATTAATCTCATCTAGCTGTAGCAAGCTACAGTTAGGTGTCCACTCTTCATTAGCTACCTGGGCTCTGACTGCAGTCAAAAGAAAGGCAGGCATTTCCACAGAGCAATTCATCGTGTTCCAGGGTGTGTATGGAGGGTAAGTGGGATGAATTATTCTCAGAAAGTGCATCCTTGAAGTATATTTTTAATAGTCAGATGGTTAAAGGTACATGTCTACTCAGAACTATTTTACATTCCTGTTTTAGAATTTTATGCATGGCTACATGCACCCTCTGTGCATCCATCATGATATACTGGAGCAGAGCCATAAAAGGGGTGGGAGGTTTGGTTTGACATTCCCCCTCCCCTACAGACGCTTTGAGGAACCAATCCGTTTAATCTGTCCTGATACATCTAGCAGCTAGGAAGAGGCTATAGATACAAAGCAGCATCCAGGATTCCCAGTGACTGGACAGAGCAGCGCACCAGGGAAAGGTGTATAACCCAAGTGACAAAATGTGCTGCTACAAATCTCCGTTTAGGTACCTACCATGATAAATCTAAGCATTTTCATTTCCTTCCTCTTGACTGTTGAATTTTTTATTACCTCCTGTTCTTAATCTCTCTTTTCCAGACCCTATTGTTACTACATCATTTGGGAACCATCGTTTTCCCCAAAATATCAGATTTAATTATTGCAGCCATTATGACTGTGTGTCTTGACTATAAGGATTTCTTAAACCAGACATTACAGGTTTCTTCAGGCTATGCAGAAAGTGATCTCTCTTCCCACTCCAGGAACAGATGCTTCATTGACAGTGTCAATGAATTTCTGTCTTTAAACCTTATCAGATTTGTCCATTTTATTAGGAACAGTGGCTGCAATTGTCCTTTATTACTGTTTTAGTAAACTTAGTTGACTTTCCAGTTTCTTCCAGAATTACAAGCTCAATATCGTTTCACTGATTTCAAGGATGGCAGAAGATTTAAATTTGCTTTTTATGACTTAAGCTTTGTTTCTGCAGAATGGACTTGTCCGCTCTTAACCAAGCAGTCTTTGAAATGTATTTTCTTACAGACATCACGATATCCTACTGATTTGGGACATTTCAATATAATAAAAATATCTCCCTCATCAGTGTTATTCAGCTATCTGGATTTTACCTACAGCTACAAATACATTCTGTGCAACTTGCAATTATTCTTCCATGGTCTTCAGTTCCAGTCTCTTTTCTGTATTTTCTTCCACATTCCTGCATAAGGATTTCCCTTGAAATAAATGATACCTTTAAAAGATGTTTTATTATGACTAAATAAAATTAAACATAATAAAGGCTTCTTGATTTCTTAAGAAGCAAGTCAACACAAATGGTAAGCAGCACAGAATTCAGCTATGCCACGTAACCTTTTTTTTTTTCAATGATGTTACAAATGTAAAGGCAATATGATGAACGGGATTCCATGCAAAGAGGAGATACAGGTGCGTAGTTTTGCAGAAGTACTAACTTGTCTTGGCCCTTCCAAGAATTTAATTCTGATTTTCAGACAATAGTAATAGAATCAAATCTGTCTGGATATGGGTATTATTACTTTGATCAAAACTTGTTGCTCAGCATTTTATAAATAGCAGAGATGAACATTAAGGCAACAAATTGATTAGAGATGTCTGCAAGGAAACCACAAAGATCAGTGGGTAGGCCTATCTCCATTAACAATCTAGAAGGTTATCTAAGGATAAATAACACACTAATTAAAAGTGCAGATGCTGCTCTATCTCTGTTGTAAAGATCACAAGTAGAAACAAAATGTGCTGTTAGAAAAATTTAGCAAAGTGAGATTCACCTTATAATCTGCTTCTTAGTAAAGTACTACAAGTCATTAATTTTCACCATCTGAAGTAACCTGGAAACCAATAAAGAAGATTCTAATGCTGTGCTAGTGAATAACAAGTTAGATGTAAACATTCAGTGCTGTACAGCAATCAGAAAATCTCTAATTGTAGCAATAGAAGCATTTTCTCTTGGAGCAGGGAGCTGTGCCTTGCACTGAAATGAGCATTCCTGTGATGCAACTGGGAGTTCGTACAGCACTGCACAAATTGCTTAGCTGACAACATAGCGATAGATGTCAAATATTTCAGAGGATAAATAGTAAGGTAGAGAGGAATTATTTGTGGTGCTAAAAAGGAATGTAATTAGAAGGAGGGAAACAGGTCAACAGAAAAGCTGAATTCACACCAGTGAAAAGCCTCCTGTTACTTTTATACCCCTGTTTGGTGAACTTAATAGTTGCAGCATCTAAAAGCTCAATGGTAAAATCTCAAATGTGTATGTTTGATGGGACACCTTTGCACAGTCTGCTTGTCTTAAGGCATTTTTGTTCATCTTAACATTAGGAACTCATGATCTGAACAACCAGAACTACAGCTGCGTTCTTGGGTTAGCTGGAAGATGTGGATGCAATTCCTCTGTTAGCGAGTCTTAGGTTGCTCACATAGCTAAACAGTTAACTGTGCAAATTGGGTTTCAGAACATAGTATGAGAATAACCAGAAGATCCTCCTTCCCCTGTAATCTTCTGCTTAAAATATTCTATATATGATGATCCACTACTGCGAAGTCAGAGCACTTAAATATCAGAACTGTCTTTTCTGGAGAATACCATCTGACTATAATTTATTGAAGGGCTGTCATTTATTATGAGACACATTGATATTCTAGACAGCCACAAGAGTTTTTCTAGGAAAATTATTTGATCAACAGTGAGGGCAACTGAAAAGCAAAAATCATATATATATAATACATAATACTGTAAATTTGAATAATCTAGATTCATCTTCAATATGCAACATTAAAAATACCATAACATATATATATGATGAGGAAAGGGTTAGGAAGCCAAAGCTAGGAGAATTCAGAATGCAGGAATCTTACCAGGACTTACGAAAAGCCATACAATTTTAATATTGATACATATTTCTATTTATATGTTGGTCTTTATTATAACTTCATTGAAAATGATGCGTCTAAGGATGTTTAAGTTTGTTGTAAACAAAAGCCTTTAATATCCTGTATCTGGGTTTTGATATCATGGGGGTGTTAAAAAATGTATTATGTATTTCTGTCCATTAAAGGTTCCCAATTTTTTGTAGAAACACTCACAGGGAGTCCAATTCCTGGTCATAATGAGTGAAGTTAAATGTAATATTCAATGGCTTCACAGCCCTCCCTTATTATGGGGAAGGAGCAGAGTTGGCAAAGTCCTGTAAGGTTGTTGCACTTCAGCAGTAGCTGTGTATCCAAACGAGTCCTCCCCAAAACATCTAAGCACAGTCAGTACATTCCCAACTCCTACTGCCAAGTTAAAATGAAAACGGTCTTAGTTCAGAAATGATTGAGGTGGTTTGCTCTAATCAAATTAAACCAGCCAAATGTTCTTTTCAAAGGTAACTGTCTACTCTGCAGCTGTATGCAAAATACCACATCAAATGTGAAAAAAAGAAAAAAAGCAACCTAAAAAAACGTGATAGAATTCTATCCTTACAGTAGAGCCCTGGCTCCACAGATGAAGAGAAACAAAAGCATCAGTGAAGCTAGGAATTGCATACACAGAAGGCTCCTAGAAATACGCTACCTTCAGAAACAGTGAACAAAGTACTGAAATTTCCAGTTTATAATTAATGGATTTCAGGAAGAAGGGAATTCTCTGACATTGTTAAGCAGTAGCAGACACCATCGGTTTTTTATCATAGTGACCGCATTTCAAATGGATAATTAAAAGACTAGCCAAAGCTTCACATAAAAGACAGAAAAATAAAAATCACATAGGCTTTTCCATTCTATTTCTCACTTCCTTTCTCTGTTTCTATCAAAATATGTAACATTCTGCACTGACTAATGCTGCAAAAGTCCAAGCTCAATAGGTTTCATTTAAACTCAGTATGAATCATCTGCACTAGAATTGAGCTTTCAACCATTAAATACGGGAAATTCCTGCAAAGATTAATTCCCATGCAAATTATTTTTTAAAATTATCTTTACTTAGAAAAGATCAGTCACCTATTGATAGTCAGTGTTAGTATAAATGATTTTAAAATGGTATGGAACTTTTTGCTGTTTATAAATTGTTTGCTAGGTAAGTCATGGGAAATCTACCCTGAGGCAACTCTGCCAATATCAGCAAATGGGCACATGCCAGGTATCCCACCTGGACCTAAAATTATGAGGGATGCTTCTTAGGATAGAGACTCATCTTCTTCTAAAACTCTAAAAACATCTAAAGCATCATATGGAAGAGTTTATTATTACTCAGATAAAACATTCTCAGTTCCACCTAGAGAAAACACAATTGCGTTGTTAAAAATTTAAGGCCTAAATTTAAAAGGATTATTTAGCAGTGTATTTCCTTGTAAACATAAAGATAAATTTGTAAAGGCTAAAGGTAAATGAATAAATAGGAAAATCAGTACAATAATTTGGATGCAATGGGGTATTTTGAAACAGTTCAGAAATCAACAGTTACATTTCTACACTTTGATGATCATCTTGTCAAAAGTTTCCCAAATAGAGGTTTCCCAAATGGGAAATGTCACAGTACACAATGGAAAAAAAAACACTCCTTGGAAAATTCTAAACTGATTTGCTTATTAAATATGAATGTTTTATAGTTTAAAGGTATAGCTGTTAACTAGTCATGCATGCGTAGGTGAAAATACTTTTCAGAATATAAGAAAACTATATGAAGAACTGATACAGGAGGAGAAATTGCCTCTCTTCTGAATGAAAAAAGCCCACACCTTAGTAATATATTTATATAGGCACAATTATATCTTAGTAATTTGTTAGATCATTAACCATCAACTTGTTCAGCAGAACTGTAAACCAACCTAAATGTTCTATATACTGCTGCAAAGTTTTGGAATGAACAGCAACTTCTATATTTTATTGACGATTATGGAACTTTATATTTATTTATTTTAATTCAGAATTAAATTAACTAAGGATTACTACAACTAACCACTCTTGATGCCAAATTCACGTTACTGCTATATCAGGATAGATGTATCATTTATTCTGCATGATTTATTTTAACTTTTACCATAAAAAATCTCTAAAAATAAGGTTTCAGTTAATGTAATACATGAATAAGTATTAATAACTGTGATTCATTCATATTCTTAGGTATATTGTCCCTGAGCTCTATTCAGAAAAGCATTTTTAAATTCAGAGCATATGTAATATCATAGCTATTTCTATTTGATAATGCACTTAATCTGTGCTAAACTTAAAACTCTGACTTTAAATCCCACCAAGTGTACATGAGCAACCCAACGCCTTGCTAAGTCACAGTTTCCAGGCTGCTCTCTTTCAAACACCTAGAAAACGAGCACTTTCCTTCTCCCTGCTCTGCTCCACACTTCAGCTGGCAATAGGTAACATGAAGCAAACTAGAAAGACCCAATTAATCTGCCCTGTTTGCTGGAGAGGACCATCCACCCTCCTGTTCTTCTCAAGACTCAGTTTTGAATCCTGTACCCCACTCCATTAACCCAGGGGATGCTAATGATTTGCCTGGCAGTCACAGGCTGTCACCAGCAATGGTTGTGGAAAAATTAGTTGGTTTTCTATTCCAGGCAGGACCCAGCAAGACTAGATCTCTCCAAGAACAGTATAGACATGACCATATGGAGATTTAAGAAGGAAGGGAGCACTGGACATAATCTAAAATTACTAACATTTGCTCACACAAAGACTGGAAATAGTTTTTTTTTTTGTAAAAAACTTTGATTCGGAATAAGATAAAATACATTTTGAAGAAAGCTTGTACTCACTCCAAAAACTGAATTTTCTAAGGCTCAGAAGGCTATTCCATATTCAACCCTTCCTTCCTGACATGCTCTTATCTTGTCCTGCTTCTGGCAAGCCATGTATTCAAACCAAATCATCACATTCATTACTAATAAACAACTCATATGGACAGGAAAAATATCACTTATTTTCCCTGTATGTGCTTATTCTGTGTACTGTAGGGTTGCAAGCAGATGGTGACAGTCCAGCATTCATGTGCAGTCACTTCACAATGTCCTCTGGCAACATAAATTCTCCAAATACTACCTATTGCCAAACCCTGTTCAGTGTCAGCCACAGCATTCCCCTTTGCCCTCTTGACATCAGAGAAATCGTATTTTGAGTTAAGCCATCCCTTCCTCCTCAAGTCCTTTGCAATGTCCCTCCTCACACTGGTCAGTCAGTGTAGGGACCATCTCCTGTCACCTCAGACCACCACCATCCTCCAGCCTGGAAATGCCTCTCTCCTGCCAAGGCACTTCCCGTCTTCACATCTGCTTTGAAGACCATCCTGTTTGTGTTAGACTAAGACTGACTCTGAAGCTTATTCAGTTTTTCCTTCCCATTACTCATCCACCTCTTCTACCTCAGCTGAGACCCATCTGCCACATTAATCCCTTTAACCTTGGCAAGTTTCAAGTTCAGTTTCTTCTGTTTCACTCATCCCTACATCTTAATTTACTCTTTCTACATGCAAGACAATCCCTGTACCTAGCAATGTAGAGGTAATTATTTCTTTCTCTCCAGGGGCCTTCCAGATGCCATACGAGTGATGCTACATGAAAATAAACTGCATCGCACAATACAGCATGGTGCTGATCTGTAAGAATGATGTCACACACTAGAAGTTTAACATTAACTTGGCAGAAAAGGGAAGTAAGGAAGGAAGCAGAATTCACTGGAGACAAACACACCCTAAAATAGAAATGTTTCACTTGATGGGATGGAACATTTCAATGACTTTGAGAAGATCACCCTTTAAACTTACTAACAGTACAGTAATAAAGCCAGCAGCCAATATCAGCATCACCACAAAATGGAAAGAGAAACAAATTTAGCTACTATGTTTTGATTTTTTTCCCCCTCTATGTGCCCATATAATTTCAGTTTAATAAACTGAGTAAAACAACTACAAGTTCACATTGCCTTATAAAAGGTTAGCTAGTTACTGATATGCTGCTCCATGTACGTTCTGAGTGCTTCCTCTATCAGGTTAGACAAGGAATGTTAAGATATGTATAAGAAGACATCTAAGTACAACACAATTTCAAGCATCAAGCCATTATACACTTCTGGGACATATGAGTACAGTAGAGTGCTGGTCTTTAAATTAGGGCACATGGGGAAGGAGAAGTCATGTGTGCCACAGCCTCTCCCCCCCAGACTCAAGTTGTTTTGCCCAGGGAATCAGTTCATGGGCTCCACCAAATACTCAGGTGCAAATCAGGAGATAACAGGATGGACTACTGGGCTGCAAAAGCAGGGGGAAAAGAAACATGAGTGTACTGCTGCACCACAGAGGGCAGTTTACAGTGTCATTTATATTTCAGTGGATATAAAATATCATCAAGCCTTGAATGTGGCATATTTGTGAAAATACTTATAATTACTGGGTTTGCCACACACTGATCTGTATACCAAAAGGACTGAGCAATAGTGTTACCCTTCCAGAGAGGGGGTCATTCTGTGGAACCAAAGTCAATTAGCTGAGGCACATATTCTGCAAGTTAACAGGAAGAAGAGAATTTAGATTTTTAATTCCTTATTATATGGTAATTATGACCTTGAATGGCAAGATTTCTGACATAGATCTTTGAAATAGTAACCCAGATTAGATTATATTCTAATAGATTACCTTAAATACTAATTTGGTTATTTTAAAATGGAAGATTTACTAACCTATGAAAAAAGTTGTATTTATCAAAAAACTACCATCCAGGAAGCAAAAATAAACAGCTTGGCATGTTGTCTCTATTTTCTTAAGATTTAACACTATTACAACTGTTAAATATGTATCTAAGAAAATAAGCACAGCAAGAATTACAGTATTCTGTCTTATCACCTTCCCAGAGTGAAAATTCACAGTCTGATGGATGATTAACATTAGGGGAAAAATTATTCATCTTATTACCAGCAGGAAAGAGATAAAACGAACACAATATATTGCTGAATTTAGCATTATATCACAAGAAGAAGTTTTACAGATACATTGCAGCAGGGAATACTCCCAGTTTTACACACAGGAATTTCCTGAATCTAATGTCATTTATTCCTGGCAAAGTCTGTCCTTTGTCTACATATATTTCATTTTTCCCAAACAGAACAGCACTAAACTACATAAGTGCTGCACCAGTTTTTGCCAGATTCAACTACTGTATATAGTAAAGTTATAGTAAAGCATTACTTCTTATTATTTGAAAGAAGCACCTTAACCATCCTACCAGTTACTAAAGACATTTCAAAGCCTACATCACACTTTATTTTAGAACAATTCACAGTAAGATTTACTCTTGAGGATCCTATTTTTTTACTTTGTTCTGTGAAGATGAATAGACTAAGGTGTTCTGATGGAGGGAAGCTCTATACAAGGGAAAATCTGAACAGGAGAGGATTTTAAGTACATATTAACCATGCTGTTAGCTGCATTTTTCCCATGCCTTTCTCTATACTATTTTTGACAGTCTTAAAAAAATACTTTATCATTTCTCAAGGCCTTATTGCCATTCCAGTCAATAGTCCAGAGTCTTCCACTATCATTACTTTTCTGATGATTAGACTTTTCTTATCTTGCACTTAGTTTGGGTTTATTCTGCAGTGAAACATTATCTATCACTGTAAAAGCAACTGTGCTGTGAAAATGCATCTCTTCATTGTATGAACATGCAAACGATAGCCTTAGTGAGAAGGAATGTGAAACTAAGCTCTCATAATTAGAAAGCAGTAGAATAGAAAAATAGGATAAATATTTTGTTTAAAAATTAGATACTTCTACTTTATGGAGAAAGTTGTCTTCCACCCCCAATGCAAAGCACTGAAATTAGTTTTGGCTCTATGCCTTTCTCGGGATTTTTTGAGGAAAAGAATTGATGACTGCTATGACAAACATGAGTTGCAGTAGCTATGCTGGTCCTGCATCTTGTCTCTTGACCAACAAAGCCATGGAGCTCTACCAGCTAGCAAGTACTGGGTCTCTTCCTTACCAAACTGTCCTTCACATTCAACAGCACTTTATCGAGACAGAGAAGCCCTGGACTGTGGAGCTCCTTACTGTACTCTCTGGAGATGCCCAGGCCTCCTATTTGAATTCAGGATGACATTCAGCATAAATTCATGTGGTCTGCAATTCCTGCCCTTGCTATCAGCTCATCCAGACTACCACAGCTCAAGCACTGGGCATATGTGGCTCATCTGTTTGAAGTCTGTCTATATTTTGACTCACAGAATGACTGTTGGTTTGCATTGAGCAACTAATGGATCACACATGCCATTACTCAGAGGTAACAGATTCAACATTCTATCTGCAGCACTCACTTCTCTCAGGCTAGTTGCCTGTAATAAGAAGAAAAAAGCTAGATGTCCTCTCACAATAAATAAATAAAAAATTATTTCAAATATTTGTGTCCTTACCCAAGTTCTCTAAAATGATGTACATTTTAATCCAGTATGTAGACAATGCATTTGACATTTTTATTTAGTAGCCTGACCAGGATACCAGTTTCCAGAATGCATGCTCAAACGATGAACATTTTTGTGAGCATAACGTGTTCAGTAATTAGGTATGGGTAGGTCAGCTGCATAAAATCACTGATCTTCTTTAACAGTATTTCTTTTTCTGAGTAAATTTACATAACACAAAAATAGACCTCTCATTTCAACAGATTACAAACTCTTCTACCACATTTTTTAACAGAACTGGGGCATTTAAATATGTTTAAATAATTTTTCATTATAAGGATGTGATTTCAGGCACTCCAAAGTGCTACTTACAGCATCATCTTCTCTACAGATTAAAAACATGCACAACGGAGGTGTGTTTTTAAATAGCATTCCTCACATTTTAGAAGAGAGAATATTTGAAATTGCTTCTTATATTCTCCTGCCTGTTTGTGGAAAACGGCACGGAGCTGAGATCCCAAGCATCCTGAAACATCACGGATCAACCCCTTGAATCTGAAATACTGCTTATGGCAAAAGGTACAGGCTTCAAAACACCCCTATGAAGATCTGCAAGCACATTCATTCTCATGGTGCTTGCTGAAATACTGCTTACGGAGAATGAATTTTCATTCAAACTTGTACAAACAAATTAGGCTTCAATGTATTTATGCTGTGCTATGTCAAGATCATACTGCACTTCATCCCAATCAAAACAAGCCTGCAGATGCGTAGTCAGTTCATCAAATAGCTCTTTGGAAACAAGAACTTTATTTTCATGATTTTGCTGAATTCAGGATTAGAAATACCTTAAAAAAAAAAAAATCTTACTTCGTATGGAAAGATCTCAATGGCAGAAAAACTGATAAGTATGTTGAATTATTCCCAAATAAGGTTTACAATTTTCAAATACATAAATGTCTAAACCTGTACAACTAATTCCTCATAAATTATTGGGCTGGATTTCAGATATTTTGAGAACTCTCAATGATCTCTCTACTGCCAAGGAAGAACTTCATCTGCTCTCCTCTGTAAACCAAATCACCTGATTTGGTGATCAAATATGATACGTTGTCCACACAAAGATGCCCCACATTTGAAATCTATTGACTAAGCCTCTGAAATTACTCTGGCGACAGTCAAAATAATGGTTGTTAAGCAAATACTGGATTTGCTTGATTAGTGATGGAAAAGTGTGAGCTGCAGCCTGTATCCCATTATTCACTGCAGTGATACTGATGAAGAGCACTCCTTTATCAGTATTCCAGGGTATATGTGCTCTGCCTATTACATTTAGACAGAAATGAGACTGTTGCATTATACTGCCTTGAGGTGAGCAAAAATTAATTTCTATCTAGCTATTCACTTTTGTATTTTAAATATTATTCTCCGTCTCACCTTTCCTCTTGCACCTATGATAAACCCACTCAGACCCTAAAAGAGAAGGATCACAGCCACAAGCCATTTTGAAGGTCACCTCTAATTTCAGAGTTATCTGTCTATTTAGGACTGAGAAAGTATTGGTGTAAGTGAGGTATAAAATATTTTCCTTTTGCTATGCAATATGTATGTACCGTAATGCAAACAGAAAATATTCTTGTCAACACTGCATCGTCATCAAGATGCTGAGCAGTGTCAAATCACTGCATACCTGGGTATCTGCAAAATGAAGCTTTCTTCTTAAAGTCTGTAATATTAACAAAAGACACTCACAGGCTGCTGGAGGCTTCCAGCTGTAGAAAAAAGTAAAGAGGTTCTGGCAGGGTCAGCCTTACCGTTGAGAGAATCTGATCAAGAACACAGGTCAGTTTATCTAGGATTTATGCCACTGACATGACTGAAAGGACATCCTGGGGCCACTGCCACCATTTTGTAAGCATGGCCTGACGTCTCTACTGTTGCACTGTTGGTATCACAATCATCAGTATGCAGTGAAATTAGTACTAGTCAAACAATATCCAACTATTAAGGCTGCTTTAGCCTTACAAGCCTTAGCAAGACTGCAAAGCTTGAAGTCTTAAATTGTTACTTCTCTTTAATGCGATAATCTACAACTCTCTTTAAAAGGATATAAAAAGGTGGGACTCACAGTCCACTAGTATTCTCATAACCTTTACCATTTTGATAATAGATTTGCTAAAAATCAGCTACAGCTGGCAGAACTAACACTTGAGACAAAACCAGGGAGATGTAGGGTTTTTCTTTCATTCTCTCTTACGCCTGAGGAGATAGTGTATATATGGCTCATTGCCCATCCATTCAAACACTTAAGTCACACACCTATGCCTCTGGAGATGGGTGTTTTTATGTGTGGGAGGCAATGTACAGCAATGAGCTGAGGTCTGGCAGGCAGCACCATGGCCTACTGAAACCTCACACCACACTTCATGCACACAGTTTAGTGCTCACTTCATCCACAAACCCAAACTAATGTCCAGTCCATTTATATACCCACACTCTTGCTTGCCCAATTCAGGTACTAAAACCAGGACCCTGCTGATTGGGACGTCTGCCCCACTTCCTCACCTGACCACATTGGGGTGCTCAAATGTCTCCAGGTGCCTCAAAACTGCCACCTCTCGGATGGTGGACAGTGGCATCCCCTCCTCACTGGTCTGCACTCGTACCCGCTTCAGTGCAACAAAGCGACCTCCGTTCTTCAAGTCTCGGGCTTTGAACACCTTCCCATAGGCTCCTTCCCCAATCTCAGCCACACACTCATACTGCTGGTCAGCCAGGTTTGTGCTGTCCTTATCCATGCTGGTGCCGCTTCTCTTCCTGTGCTCCAAGTGCCTCGAGGTGGCTCTTGGTCTCACTTGCTTTCTGAAAACTAGTACTTTGGCCCCGTTGCAGATAGGCCACGCACTCGGTACCTCTGCCTGAGGGGCAGTAGGAAACTCTTGTCCTTCTATTGTTCCTCTTCTGTACAGGCCCCAGTGTGCCTCCTCCTTTGGCCACCAGGAATTATCATACAGTCTTTGGGAGCATTGTCTGTGTAACGCCAGTTAGATCTGGAGGACAAACCAAGTAAGAAAAGTAAGTTTAGTTTACTTCATTACTTTGCATTGTTTAGAGACTGAGAAATTAAGATAATACAGTAGATAGCCACATGCAAAGAAAAAATGTGGTGCGAAGGAAGACGAGAACCACCAGGGTGACACATTTATCAACATCCCTGCAGGTCTAATACATTACAAAGTTACCATGGCCTGCACAGGAGGCTACAATATAAAGCAACAGAACTTCAGTGTGCTGCGTGACTTTACTGAGCAACTGGCTGAATATGACAACCTGTGATAGGTGGATGATGAGGATGGCAGAGTCAACTATGCATGTGTGAGAGGAAGCTATGGCCAGGAACTTGTGTCAGGACTACTGGACTCAGAGCTTTCTTTGGTGTACATGGTAGAGTCTTGGAAATATATCCCAATGTATACTACTGTCACTTATTTGTAAATAATAGCATTTGGAGGTTTCAGCCTTGATCTGCTCTCCTCTGTACTAAGCCCTGCATGAACACATCAAAAGACACAAATTCCTGCCTGACAAAGCACCTGTGGAGAAGAGAGGCATGTATATATTTAAATGAATATAATAATATTTTACGGAGCATTGTGTGCTGAGGTAGATTCAGAAATGTGCACTTCAGCAAAATTGCTAACATGCAAGGAAGGGGTCTGGTTGCGGATATTGCTACTGCTGCATGTGTGACTGGCAGTTCCTTGCAGGGCAGTGTAATGAAAGGTGGTCTTCAGGAACAGCACACTCTGCAGTGTAGTGCATGAGGCTGGAGAGCAAATTGCTTCTTTCTGCATCCAGTTCCATCCACACTTTCTGCAGGACTGCGGGCAAATCCTAACCCCTCACAAAGCTCCACATCAATGCTCTACCTTCACCTTGCCCCTTTATATACTATAATGATATTGTCACCTCCGGGGCTGTAACACTTTTCTACACTGCATTTGTATCGTGTTAAGGTTAAAGATCCCCAGTCAGCTCAGTCGGGGATCACCCTAACTTCAATCCACGCAAAGGGACACAGATATTTTGCACATTTATGCTGATTGTACACCTCATCTGTAGATGAAAAGAAAAGCAATCTGAAGAAAACCTGTGCCTGCTTCTCATCACTTTGCCCCGGCTGCAGCTGGAGGCACCACCCTGCCCCCTT